>CAJNOQ010000309.1:0-55423 GCA_905250885.1 Didymodactylos carnosus | reverse complement strand
CAAACTTCTCAGAGAGTGTACCATGATATCGACATGCAGAATTATGTAGAAAACAGTATATGGATTAATTACGTTTTATGGTACAAGTTTCGAACAAATAAATTTTGTTCCAGATAAATTTTGATGATTATAAATATTCTGATCTAAAGTTGAAGCGTAATGTGGGATACAATCGACGTCAAACTTGAGGGTTTCTGGGCACAGTCAACCCTTCCAGGCCTTGTAAGTCAAAAACCACACTAGCTAACTTTACTTTTAAACCCTTGAATCTAGCATGAGATGTTGCATTAAGTTTTGAGTCTTTTACAGCAATTGTAAATTTATATTGAAAGTGCTTTGTTGTGCAGCAATAAATGCTCCATCAGATCAACTTGAAACTTGTGACCTTGAAATTTTCAGCGTAAGTACAACTTTGTAAGTTCTATCGAATGGCTTACTCAAAAAAGTTTTAAAATGTTTAATGAAAAAAACATAGACAGTTCTTAAGGCCATCATAGGTTTCGACGAAATTTAGATTTCGAATCTTATGTCGTTCGAAAGTACCACCCAAATGACTACTAAATCCAAGTTTTCAGCTTTAGAAACTTCATCTGGCAAAAATGGGACCATTTAACATTTTTGGTATGATCCAACTCGATGATTTTGCTAAAACATTAGTATCTTCAGCTTTTCTTCAATAATACACAAATGCAGCTTTACTCCGAGAAAATGCTAGGCTGCAATTTAATTATCTGCCTAGTAGCTGGCTAATAGGCATGAATATACATCAGGTCGCTGCTTTTTAGATAAAACGGATCTCTTACTATCGTCATCTCTTATTGTTTCTTCTTCTATAACAAGACATCAAATATTTCTTGAAAAAATTTCGTTGCGAATGGAACGTCTCGAAGTAATAACCAAAATACTATAAACAACATTTCTTTGACAAATTTTGTAGAGCTTTCGTAAAACTTTTATTAATCGTCATTTTAAGATTCCAAGGTCTAAAAAATCAATTTCTTATACCCAAATTAAATGCTTTTTCGAATGAGATAGATGTCAAAAAACGTTTTTTGATATTTCTTCATATGTTCATACATATTCTCTTAGGATCATATCCTCCTTGGAACCTACCAGCCGTCCTCAATGAATATAAAGTGCATCATTTTAGCGTGAAAAAATTTTTGGGTTAATGTTACAGGTCGTCTCAGTGCACTGTAATTTGGAATTATTTTCGACTTTATAGAAAATCGATCTGGTAAATCGCCAAGGATTTTCCAACTTTTATAAATTCCTCAGCGATTTTCTGACTGTGTAGGAAATGTTGATTTTCTACTAGAATTTTTTTAGAAAATCCGCTCGATTTTCTATAAATAATTCCCAACATTCTTGAAATTCGACAGCGATTTTCTAAATAGTTGGAAAATCGAATTCGATTTTCTGAGAAGACGACTCAGTGATTGTTTTCTTGTTTCTTTCACATCTATTAAAGCCTATACATTGCAACAAGTTGTCGTGTAACAGATCTCTGCTCGTTTTAGTATTTAACATCGGAAATGTTAGTAGTTTCGGAAAATTCTCTCAGTTTTTGCAAACCGGCATATTCTTCGAGAAATATTGTTGCTGTATGACACTCGGAGATCACAAAAAGCGTTTTGGGATTGCTTGGTTAAGACAAAGTGGAGTTTCACCGCAACTTTCTGAAGATCGCAAAGCGATTTGCTCTTATCTAATATACGCTAATATCCCTCATTTTTATGTCTGAATTTTGCATCTTCCAAAAATGTACTTGGTTATATTAATTCAAAAACATAATCCTAACAATTCACATTTATTTTCTTTATTTTTTAAATAAAATAACAATCGTTCAACACGTGAGCGATATCGAATTTGGTTTACATTAGTAAAAGATCCATATTGTCATCCAATAAACTGAAATAATACACCCATTCAACTTCGAAGTTCCATAGCTTTTAACTTACTCCACTGTCTCCGGATCAGTTATTTTGAAATATACGGTTACATCTGAAGTTATCAATCTCTATTTTTCCTTTAATTCATTTGTAAATAGCTGACTGATGAATAATAGTCGCTAGAACAAAATAGAAGCTCGGTCGATTCACTTGTTCCTAGAGCAGCATTTATGCTGAAAGAATTCTATTTAGGCAGTAAAAACCTTTATTAGATTCGAGTTGCTTCCAAAATAAGTCTAAAAAAGAATTTCGAAGTAGATAGCCCGTGAAAAATCTTGAAAAAAATTACCTTCTCGCAAAAGCTTGTACTGTTTCATCATTTACATCCTTAGAATCCGTTTGTGTTACTGGTAATAGTCGAGGTACTATTAGATTCATAAAAAGAATTTCTGTGTGTTCCATCATGATAATAATTATGGTTTAATGTTAATTTTTGTTGTTGACCATTCGATGTACTCTATTAAGGTTTTTTTAGACGATTTATAATAGATATGGATAACTATTAATATAGACTGTGTCGCCATTTTCGTTTGATGGATGAAAGTGAAAAGATTTGTTTATCCAGTACGTTTGCATAATACAATCGTTTTTGGTCAAGAATATTTGGTGTTTGGCTCCGATATATACTGCTTGAAGATGGGTGATTTTTATGTGCTTGAGATTGAACAATAGCTAGATGATTTATTAATGTGTCGAACGATGTAGATGTATCGACAGGAGTAAATAGTTGGTTGATGAAATGTCGCAGCTGTCTTCCTTAATGCTCAACTTATTTCTTGATTTCATCCCGGTTATTAAATATTTCACGCTACAAACAACAACTAGTATTCTTCGAATGATTATAAGATGCTTTTTGTTTCTGCTTTGTTAAATGTGTCCATTTATGTTTGTTTAGTTGTTTCTTTGCTTAAAGCTGGTTATTCTCATCATCACAACAAAAATTACCTATGCATTGTTGATTATTGTTGCCCTGTTTATTTGTCATTTCTATTTGGTGTTGATCGTATACTTAGACATCTTCTCGATTATTATCTAAGATTATTTCCACTACTATTATAACAAAATTATTGTAAATTGTATGTAGCAATGAGTTATAATAAAACGGATGATAGTTAGCGTATAATCATAATGAAGATGTGCGAGACACCTGTTGACAAATGGTTTTCGAGGAGAATTATACCTCATACTATTTAACTTCTATAAGATGTATTATATGTTTTTTGTTCATCACTATCACTACTGATGCTTATATCTCATTTTAGTTGATGACTGTTGTTATTTGACACATGTTTTAGTCTGGTTAATAATCGGTCAATTTTGTGTTCGATGTTGTTCCGTCTTCCACTTTCATATTAGTTATAGCCAGTGACTATAAATTTAGATCGCACAGAACAGTCGTTTCGTTCTGCTCATATAAATTCTCCTTTTCTTTCCAGCACCACCAGCTCTTTTCCTTTGATATCATCATCGTTGACTTTGAAGTTTTACAATAAAAATGCTTAAAATAGAGTAAATCTTGATATTTTGAAACACTTTCAATCGATTTTGATTGATCTATAGATTTTTACAATTTTTTATGAAAACAGGCTAAGATTAGCGTATAGTTATTTCGTCTAATGTAGGTGTTAACGTTTTTTAGAGGACAATTTCGGCGATATATACTGGCGAGCAATATTTTATTTCCAACTTTCCGAATTCTGACCTAGATTTCCAACGGGATTCATTCACAACTCCTGAAAGACTACAGTGCGAAACCTTTCGTGATTGCATAATGCGTTTTTACATTCCTTCATAACGTAAATGAAGCACAGAGTATTTGAATTTTTTGCATACAAGGTGCCTCAGTCTTGGTCAAGAAATGGCAAAAATCGGATGTCTTTTTCTCCAAACGTTATTCAAAAAGGAATGGAGTGCTTTTTAATTTGGGACAAATAGTGACTATTCGAATAAATTGTTAATAAATAAGGTGAATTAAGTTTTAATCATTGTATATATAGAATTCCAATTGTGTTTAAATACTGAAATGTATCCATCGAATTTGCTGTATCATTGATATTTGAATAATCAATAGAAATTTTTGAAAGTCCTTTGCATTATAAAGATACATTGTACATGTTAGTTCCAAAATAAATAATCGTACAACTTATGTCTATGGTAACTTCGTCCTCGTTTTCAATCACACATATTTTTTCAAAGCATTAAGTTGTTGTTCGATTTATTCATTTTTCCAGTCAAAAATAAAAAAAACAAAAGTTCATCAGCAAAATTTGATTCTTATATCATATAGTCTCATATAACACAGTACGAAGGAATAATCAAACTTAATAACGTTTTAAAATAAAAATAAAAACAAAATAGGATATTTACATAACAAATACGAAGATAATATTGAAAAGTGTACATAACAATCCCACGTTTTATGTTCGTAACTTTGGTTCATATATTCAATTAGGATCAAGGAGTACACACGCACATATGAGAATAAAAACAGAAACATAACATTGGAAGAGGTTTTTATGCAGGATGAGCATGCAGTAAAATAAACCACGCAATAACAAAATAAAATAAGAATACAGGATACATCACTAATGGTTTTCTGTTCGGACGCTGTGTTGTACCCAAAAATTTCATACTAGCATAAATTGTCCAAGAAAATGCAACGAAAACAATGATAAATCTTACTAATAATATTACGAATGATTTTACTGGTAGAAATAATAAAACATTGTTTATACATCCAGCTAATAACAACGGCAACAGACAATAACCTAAAATGCATAAACTTTGGAAAAATGAAAGCGAACCACCTAATAATTGAGAATTAATGGTAACTACAATTGAACCAATCGCCATCAATGAAAATACTTCAGCAAATTGTACTCCCGAACTAGACTTTGTCGGATTACTTTGCAGAAGAACAGCTAATACAGTTGACAGCATTAACGGCCCTAAAATATTCCATATCATTGCGATTAACAATAGATCGTTGTCTAGAGAAGGAACGTACCCCATAGATCCCAGTCTTTTAACAATGTTTGAGTTTCGCGGGGTACCAGCGCATGGCCAAATTTCCTTAACACAGCCGACAAATCACCTAGAAGCAGTCAGCAGCAAGATAATGCAAAACATAATCTATAAATTGAACTTACGTTTAATAGTGACAAGGACTGGTTCGTCCAACGTTGAACCATCGTGTACCGGTGATGATGTAGTTATATTACCTTGCATTTCAATCGGATTACTGGATGACGAGAGAAACGGAGATTGATCAACAATTTGAGTAGAAGGAGTAGCCATGTTCTTATCTAAAATAAATAATTATGAAAACTAAAACCAAATTTAATACAAAACAAAACTCAATTTTTTTATTTGGAGAACATCCTGGTTGTTCAATGCGCTTTAAAAGCAATTTGAACAAGAAGATTTGAACCAAAATCTCACAAAAAACATCTATGTTAGAATGTTCTTTTTTTAAAAAGTCGTGTTTAAAGAGTGTTTTGACTTTCCTCCGTCTCTTTATAGTTGTGAATGAGTGAGTCCGTCAGCAACATTAATTGAATAAACGGATTGGCTATTGATCATCTCAGCTAGATCCCAAAACGAGAGTTGTCAGACTATGCTGAAGGCGTAAGGCGCTACCTTACGTAGATTGTACCGTCTTACACGTAACTTTCTTATCAGAGGTAGGATGCGTTCGTGTTTTTCTGCAACCGAACCGAATCGATTAATTTTTTTTATATGCAATTAAAGTTAGAATAAAACGTAAAACTATTTCTCTTTATCATTCTAATACTCCTCACTTTAATTCTTTGTTTCCATGTGTATTCTTCTAATTTCTTCAACTTTTAGATAATATGTGGGTATTCCGTTATTTCGTTCAATCATATCAACGTGAAGAAAAAAATACAGTTCATATCATTTAGAAATAACAAGGTGATGACTATTTTTACTGACCGACCGACCTTACTGACCAAATTCGATTGGTATAACCATGGGGATAGACCAATCGACCAATCAAATTTGGTCAGTAGAGTCAGTCGGTCAGTAAAAATAGTCACCACCAACAAAAAGCATTTTTTCGCGACTCTAAATGAACTTTATTTTTCTATTGGTGATATGATAACTCAGCGTCGAGACCAGTACAAATCGAACTTGTGGTAGAGACCCTAGTGAAACTTCTTGTAACCAAGATCTGTTATTAATTGTGTTATTATTATTTCGAATCATTCGAGAGTCTTCAGAAGTCCATGACCTGTAATATCGATGACTCAGACCAGAATAAAGGGAGATAGGGAAACAAAAAAAGAAAATAAATAAAATAAATAAATAAAACTAAAGATAATAACAGGAGTAAACAAAAGAAAAGAAAAAGAGACTAGAATATGCAAGGAGGATATAAAAGTAACAATAAAAGATAGACACAAATAAAATAACTCTAGAGAAACAACCAATACCAGTTAATTATGACCAGGAACACGGCTGAAATTTTTCTGTAAGAGATACTGAACTAGTGCCTTTTTGAAAGACGCTAATGAAGAAAAACAAATAACTGACTCAGGAAGTTTATTCCAGTCAGTAATAGTTAAATAGTAAAAAGAAGAGAAAACAGTTTGAGAAGAAAAACCATTGACAGAGGTTGGAATGCGAACATATTTAGAATGATGACAGCGTAAGGAAGAGTAATGAGGACGATGAATACAGTAAAAGATAGAACTTGACTTCTTCAGGACTTTTTTCAGTAAGATCTTGATTCAAGATCTTGAACATCTTGTAATTTCTGACTTCCCGTACCAAGATCTTGGAAATTCTTGAATCATCGTTTTGTTTTACACTCTCGTGTAAATATAAGTGCGAATATTTTCACACTTAGAATAACTTCGATTCGCCTCGAAATAGTAATTGTGATAATAGCCGTGATTATGTTAAAAAAGAAAATGTTGAAGGCTATTTAAACGCATTTTTACAGAAAAAGAATAGAAAACATCAAAATACAACAACATTAATATTGCCGAAAATTCAACAAGAGAATTTTTTTCCCATAGTTATTTAAGGAAGAATCTGTGACTCTATATGGTCCTATATCCAATGGCTACGACTATCATAAATAAAAACAAAATGTAAAGAAAATTTGAAAAAGGCTAAAGAAAAAAATAAAGTTCATTTAGAGTCACGAAAGTGCTTTTTTGCGAGCCTACATGAACTTATTTTTCTATCAGTGATATGATAACCCTAGACAGAACTTTTTTGATAAAACTGAAAAGATTTTTATCGGAATCTTATCAGTTCCTTATATAAGATTGTTTCTCATCGACAGTCGTAGGTGTCTTATAAGAATCTTATAAGATTTTCGTAATATAAGAGATTTGTAAGAAATTCATAAGAAGTACCAAAAATTCTTATGTTATTCTTATTTACTAGAAGGGAACTTATGAGTTGGTTTTGTTGATTTCTGTTATGATTAAGTTGCTTCTATTGGCTGGAAAACTTCATAAGAATTTTTGGTACTTCTTATGCATTTCTTACGAAGATCTTATAAGATTCTTATAAGACACTTATGACTACCGATGGGAAATTTTAAACCATCTTAGGTAAGAAACTGATAAGATTCCGATAAGAATCTTGTAAGACACTAGTAAGAGACTTAGACGTTTCTGGTAAGATTCTTATATAAATTGATGAGTAAGAAAGTTAGCGTCGAGACCAGCACGCCAGATGCGAACCATCCGACAACTCTGCTAAAAACATAACCGGACTCTAACTATAGCTAAAATTATAGTTGCGAGACCGAGTAAAAACAGTTAGAAAGTTGTTCTAAGAGCGACAAGAATAATAATGTTGTTCCTTTCTTTTTCCCTTTCTGTATAAATTCTGAGTTTTTGGGTCTAATGCACCTTGCTGCACACTGTTAAAAAAACAGAGTACAAGCATGCACTTGGAAGCAATATGCATGCTTGCACACCATCTCAGATTCCTGTTAGATATTATATTGTTTCCTAGCGTTGTTTTTATATGCATGCCAAATACTCCGATTGTAGCAGAACTATCGTTACCGCAAGCTAGCGGTCCACGAGTGGAAAATACCATATAGAGTATACTTACGATGAAACAAAAGGAAAAAACTGCATCAAGATAACAACATCAAATTTCTTTTGAGAGCATAGCTGTCGCTAACTTCTACATTTTTATTGGCTGATTCAATCTTAGATATCAAGAAAAAATTGAACAAAGAAAAGAAGGAAAGAAAGAGAAAAACTCAAAATAAGATTTGGTAACAGGGTGGTAGGACTAGGCTCCACGACAAAAGATCGCGTAGTTTTTGTCTTATTTATTGAACGCTACTAATTCTCCTTTTGAAGTTAATTGAGTTCAAGTTAACGTGTACCCGAAGCAAAATAGGCAATTATATTTGGCTGTTTTTCTGTTTTACGGTAATGATTTAATTTTTTCGTTGAAGTTCGCTTCATTATTCTTTTTCATGATCTTTGTTTCTGTTACTGTTCTTTTATGTGAAATGAGTTTTATACGAGAGCGTTTGATTGCTGACGAAATAATAGTTACTATACGTTTGAATTCAATTACTCGTTTAATCGAGCTTTCTTTTTGTTTCGATCATCTTTGCTTTCCTCTATTGGTTTGGATTCAAACTTTATATGCCATGAGCTTGCTATATTAAAAGATTTTTTTATAGACATGCATTCGTCTTCCGAAATCGAAATCTTACCATCTCAAGTTTTGAGTTGTAGTCCTGATCTACCCACAAACAAATTATTAGAAAACTTAACAGTAAGTATTATGTTTACTTTTAACGCCCGATTGATTTATAATTTGGTTTTTCTTCTGCCGTAGAAAAATCAACGTTTACTACAATCCCTTCCACAAAGTTATGAAAAACGTGAATTATTTGCTGATCTGTATAAAACATTAGTGAATGATTATTTTTATTCACATGAACGAGCGGATGTTCAATTGTATGCCGCAATTTGTTTGGCTGATATCATTCGAATATGGGCTCCAAATTTACCCGATACACCACCAGAACAAATGCTGGTGAGTTATTTTTATTCTTATTCTATTTTAGCTAGTTTTCGTCTCTCTTTTTAAGAATATGTTCTTGTTCTTGGCTCGACAATTATCCGGACTGAAAAAAGTCGATGATCCATTGTATAGTAGAAGATATTATTTGATTGAAGTAACAAATATTTCTTCATTTGTTTATAAGACTGACTTTCTTTACACTTTTGTATTTTTCTAGAATTTGAGTATGGTTCAATCATTTATACCAGCGGTGAATTTAGAAGATAATCGTGGATGTCAAATCAGTAGTGTCGTTTTTACAAATTTATTTAATGCTGTCCAGTATGTATTATCTTCATTTACTACCTCACACGTTGCTTATCGTCTTGCGTGATATTCTTAATAGGAAAAATCATACGACTCAACTGAAAAATTTGATGGTCGATCTTCTATCTGTTATACTGGCTGAATACGAATCAATACCATTTCCATTATTAGAATTATTGTTTGCACGAATAATTGATCCTGAAAAGGTACATTGTTACTAATATATCTTGAAGCATGAGGGTATTCTTAGTGCTGTGAATGAAATGAAGTGTCTTGCTTGATTTGTCTGCTGTGTTGAATTGAGTCGCCAGAAATGTTCTTCTTTCCATTTTGATATTCTTAGATTATCGACTGTACCATCGTTTGTTCATTTAGAAATTACGAGAAGAATGCTACGAATTGGTTGAATCAATTATACGCCGGACTGCAGTTTATCTTAAACCGGCTATTATTGATGTAAGATGTTGTGCTTAATTGTGGCTTATTAGTGTATATAAATTCATTTTTTTTTCTAGTATTTCAAAACTGTTCTCGTAACAGAAGACATTGAAAATTTAAGTTTGTCAAATAAAATTTATTATATATTTGATGAACTTTGTCATATATCGGAATCGATTGTGGACGATTTAATACCGTTTATTGAACATCGTTTAACAGTAAATATTAAAAGTTTAGACAGTCAAAATACCTTATATTCGAGTTTTTTTGCAGGTAACCAATGAGAAACATCGACGCGATGCAGCTAAAATTGTCGCATACGTCACAAGTTCACCAAATAATGATTTTGCCTTAAGACATAAGAGTCTTTGGGCAACATTTTTGCAAAGGTACACAATACATTCTTTGTACATCATAGGGTGACTCTTCTTTCTTTTGTTTTTAGATTTCGAGATATTCCAGAGATCCAATTGACATGCATTAAGCCATTAAAAAGTTTTTTTGTTAATCATCAAGAATTACGTGCAGATTTAGAGCGTACGTTGATTTTTATTTGTTTTTAGAACAAAAAGTTGTCACTTGACTCTACGTTTGTTGTAGCATTGATTTATCAATTAAGTCATTCTGTCGATCAAGAAATTCGGTCTCAAATAGTTGCTCAAATACGAGCAATAACAAATGGGAATATGAGTAATATTAATACAACAATGAAATCAATTTTAATTGAAAGAGCAAGGGATAAAGTGGTAAGGAACACTTGCCTTGCCTACTGCTAGTTTATGAGAGAGAAAAAAATGATATTTTTCATACACCGTTTTAGTGGGAAATTCGTAAAGAAACATTAGATTTCCTCGGTCATTGTTATAAAAAAGAATGTTCAAATAGTAGTTGGTCAGATGAAATTCAAAAACAATTATCATGGGTGGCTAACTGTATCATTAATTTGTATTATCAGGCATCGTTGCAAGACAAGTATAATGTTGTTTGTGATTTATGAGGCTGATTCTTGACAAGTATTTATATTTAGATTATTAGCTGAACGAATACTCAGTTTTTATCTGATGCCTTGGGATTTTTCAGCAGATGAGAAAGTTCGTGTTCTGCTAAATTTATATTCGAATGTTGATGAAAATGCTCAACGGTAAGCAAGCTTTTTCTATTTTCATACTCATTCACTTCAAAATAATTCTGCATTTTTTTAGTGCAATTCGAGAAATTATCAATAGCAAATTCGTGTAAGTGTTCTCGACACATCATCTGTCTACTTCGGTCCATTATGAAATAACATAATTTAGCATAAATCAACAATTATCAAAACAGCAGGAGCATTGAAATACCAATAATTCATGGCATCACTGGCAACAACGAGGAAATAATTGTTCTAGGTAGACATCCACAAACATACAGCCATGAATTATTAGTATTTAAATGAATAGTTCAAAATAAAACTCTCCAGCTAAAGATGAATTATGGCATAAGTCGAAAGCTTTTGTTATTTTTATAATAAAATAATGATGATTGTTGATCTATCACAAATTATTTTATTAATTATCTAGATAAATTAATTCTTATTTTCAAATTTCAGTTTTCGTCGACACTTACTCAGACTTGTCGAACTTAGTTTACAAATGGCTGATCCATCAATGGCAAATGATCAAAAAGAGTTGACAGAATTAAAACTTGTTAATTTGATTCGTAGTATTTCTACACGTAATACACATACTTCCAAGATTAATCAAATTACTTTTACTTTGAATATGTGTTGATTTTTAGGTTGTTTACCAAATCCTGAGAAGAATGAAGTTTTATTAAAAGCATTCGTTCTTCATGCAATCAAAACACATCGAGAACGTTCATCAACAGCATCAAGTATTTTGATACCATTGAAAAAAGCATTAGCTGAAAATATTAACTCAAAAGAAGCATATGCTTATGCTGTAAGTAACAGACTAGTTAACAGTTGTAATTATTTACATTGATCGTATTTGTGTTAGAATATTATTGGTCAACAATTACTCGATGAATCAATCAAAGAACAAAAACGATTTCCGACGGCTGGTGTTGAACGAAAAGATGAAATAATAACGATCACTGATCTAAATGGAAATGGTCAATTTGCTAAAATGTGTACACTAGTCAAAACTGTATTTGAAAAGATATCAACACTTCTATTTGATCAAGAATCAATGGCTAAATTACTGGAATTTATTTATGAAAAAATATCTAATGGTATCTATTTAAACCGAAGCTCAATACAAGAGAGAACAGCTAATATGACTGCGAGTACTCTTTCTATTTCTAGAACAAGAACAAACTGCTGTTTATTATGAAAATATCAATCAACTATTAAAAGTATACATCAGTCTTTTTTATTCAGTCATTATTATTTTGTTTCGCTTTTTCTTAAAGGTATTTCTTCAACATCCATTTATTTTTGATCGTATTGATACACAGATAGTGTTGAATAATTTATTAAAATTACAAATACTCGAATTAGGTAATATGCGAAAAGCTAAAAAGTCCTCATTTGTTGGTATGTACAGCTGTTTGTCTACTGAAAACTCTATCTTATTCTAGCTCCTACGCTATTGAAAATAATCGAAGTGTGTGCACCATCGATAATTGCAAAAAATCCAACGTTGTACAAGTGAGTTAAAAAAAATAAAATGAATTTAAGAATTTTTGTTTAAATATTGGTTTATCTTCATACTAGAACACTACAATCGCAATTGCTAGAATTACTCAATTTACATCCGCCAATTGTCAAACGCGTTATTCATTGTCTAAATGCATTATATCCAGATACAAAAGATAAAATATTTCAAAAAATAATCGATGTAAGTTTTCTTGTGTAGTTTTATTTTAATGGAATTGCTTTGTCATCATGTTTTTCTTCTTATAGGATACACAATACGATGAAATCGATGGTGAACAACTGTTTGTATCGAGATTAGTTGCACTTGGTCACATGATTCGTTTAGCTCCGTTAGCAGTTGGTGAAATTGGAAAACGTATTTTGGGAAATATTTCAAAATATGTATTGGAAGAGAATGCACACACAAAATACGTACGGATACCGAAAATTTTTCTAGTCAAAAATTGTATGTCATTGTTCTTCTTTTTCAGAATTTTACGTTGTTACCCGATGAACAAAATACTGATCCGGAAATTGGCGCTGAAGCTCGTGTGAAAGTAAATAAAAGTACTCTTTTTGGAAAATAATTAACCAGATGGTCTCTGTGTTTCAGCGCGAGTTAGTCAAAGCGATGACGCGTGCTGTTTGTGGTTTACAAGATAATTCAGCTGGTTTATTTAATATTGTCTACAAATTAATTCGAAAATGTATTCAAGGAAATGATGATGAGTTTGTTGGACAATTGAAGTAAGCTGACAACAAGAAGAAATTATGAAAATCATGTCTATTCTTCCATCTTTATTCTAGTGAAGCAGAAGTTGTTCATATCCGATTATGTGGTCTATCATGTTTATTACAACTGATATGTGATCCATATTTTTATGCTAAAATGAAACCTGATGACTTTTTGTTAATATTAACATTATTAAGAGTAAGGGGAAGAGTGTACTTTACTCATCTATTATTATAAATTTTAGTAGGAGGAAAAACATTATTCTAACTATCAAGTTGTCTTCAATTGTTTCTGTGTAACAGTGCCGATGGTATTTTGAAAATTTTTTGTTTTTTCTTGTAGGACTCATTGGCTCAAATTCGTTCACGAGCATATCGCAAGCTAATTGATCATTTACGTGAACCAACAAATCCCATTGAATTGTTAGCACTCGTTGCATTTGCCGCTAAGGAACCGGAACGAGAACATCGTGATCAAATACGTCGGTCAATGTTAACTATCATCGATCAACGTCGTGAATATATTAAATTACAATTATCATGTAAAACGGTTACAATCAATGGTACGGGAAATGAAGAAGATGATGCTAATTCGAATAATAATCAGACAATATCAGATAGACCAATAATTGATTGTAAATTAAATCCGGAATATTCATTGGTGTATTTTATATATTTTCTGTCAAAATCACCGGCATTCATTTTACCTGATGATAATGATTTATTACATACAATGACTGATTATATTCTATTTTTAATTGATTCATTATTATTACGTTGTGATACAACTGTTGGTCTATTTTATAAAGGTTTATTACGTTCAATTAAATCATCGGAAGATGCCACAATATCAACAGATAAAGATGATGCATTAGAACGAAAAGATTCAACAAAAAAATTACATGTTTTAGCTGATTTAGCTTATGTTATATTATCACAACGTGCATCATCTATTATGATGTGTACGGCTAGTTCAACTGTACCATTACCTGAATATTATTATAAAAAAACAAAATATAATCATTATTCATGTTTACCAAAAGATTTTAAATTAAAACTGCATAAACCGGCTACGACAACAACAACAACAACGGCTGCAAGTCGAACGAGCGAAACAACAAAGAAATTAGTGCCACTCGATGAAACAGGCACTACACCATTAAGAGGAGGAAAGAGAAAAAAGAAAACTATGAACGCTAGTGAAGAAACGGAAGAAGAACAATCACCAAAACGAAAGCGTACAACGAGTAGTGCTGGTGGTTCTCGTTCTGCTGATGAGTTACCTGTATCGACAAAATCAAAACGTCAAAGAAAAGTCTCAAAGTCTAAAAAACAACAAAACCATGAGGATGAAATAACAGATAGCGATAGTGATGACGAAAATACTCTCTACTCGCTAAATAATGGTACTAACGATAATGATGATGATGATGATAATGAAGATGATGATGACGATATGACATTTAATGAGGAACCAGAAACCGAAGAAAAAGAAAATAAAAGAAAAAAAACAAAAATTTCCAGTCCATCAACATCGACAACAACAAAACGAAAACGAAAAACTACTGTTGTACCATCTCCGCCTCAGTTATCCACACCGCAAACAAAGCATGCTCCGCGAAAAATGAATACGTTGCAAGCAATGAGAGCCAAAACAGTAGAAATGGTAAGCTTGTCAAGGAAAGAGACGTACGCCTTTTTTGGAAAAGAACTAAATCTAGAAACCCAGATCAATATCTGATTACAGATAACTGTAAGAATGAGAATGAGAATGAGAATAAGAATAAATTATTTTATGCTTTTTCTTACCAGAAAATTGTCTTAACATCTTTAGGAGAATGGTGATACAGTTACACTACCATCACAAAGAAATGGTGCAATAAAACAAAATGGTTCTGCACATTCTGTGAAAAAAAATGTGACAAAGAACAGTAAAAATCATAATAATGAGGAGGAGAATGAAGCAACCATGGATGTAACACGTACTGATAGTGATAATAATCATACCAATGAAAGTGAAACGACAATCACATCCTTGGACAACGAATCACAAGAACAAAAACGAAAACGCGGAAAACAATTACCCCTTACGTCAACAAGAATCGATGTGTAAGTATATTAAACTTATTTTGCCGGAAAAGAACGGATTTAAATAAATAAGTACTTTTAGATCATCGCCTAGAACTCGTCGAAAAAAGAATTTTGGACCAGATTTGTACGTATGATGTAATAAAAGCCTTTTCCAACTTACAGAACATGTATATTTTTTTTTGATAGCGAAGAAATAGATACAATTCAGCCAGTAGGAACGTCTCCATCAGCGTCGACAATAACGATTAATAATAGCAGTTCAGCTAGTCCCACCGTTTCAGAAAGGTAGAAACAAAATTTTTTAACATATTTGGAGAAACATCATAATATTCTTTGTATTTTTAGACGTACACGCCAAACCACAAGTCGAAAGTAGAACGTTGAAGATAAAAATGATAAACTGTATATGTGTATGTTCGAATTTTTTTCATTTTGTGCTTTTTTGTCGTAATGTGTGTGTTTTATTACTGTGATTATTTGAATTATGTGTACGCATATTTTGTCATAGACTTTTCGCTTGTAATCTATCATAAAATCATCTTTTTATTTGTTGTTTTGTTCTCTATTAAGTTGCATGTTCATTTGTGATTTTGAATTACATTACTGTTTTTTTTACCGTCCTATTCTTTAGAAATGACTTACCCTTCTATTTGTATCTCTTCGTTTTTAGTAAGAGAAAAAAAAACATTGTGTATTTTTGAATGCTTTTCTTTGTAAATATTATTTTGTGTAATATATTTGTGCACACGCCTATCTCTTAATGGGTCTGTCATATTAAACAAACTAAGCACGAAGAGAATTCTTGGAATGATGATAGCGCACCTTGAGTCCCATTCATTCTTCTCGTCATCTGTTTGTTTTGTACTATTTTTTTTAATTCATATAACGCTTGTGTGTGAGTCGGTTTCTTTTTGTTCTCATTTTCTTTTTTGTGTAAACTTTTGTCATTAGCCTGGAAAAATATAGATTAAACAAATATAATTTGAGAAAATAAATGGTCTCAGTATGCAACAGCGAAATGAGAACGATAGATGTATTTATTATTCGAACAGAAATAATTGTACATGTTGAAATTAGAGAACAAATTTCTAGTACACGAATTTCTAGATATTCTAAAATAAGAAAATATCTTTGCGGCATTGCCTCTTGTCATTCTCAGACTAATTTGCTTCAATTGTTTAAAGAATCCGGAAAGTTCAGTCTTCTCGGCGTCATCTCCATTCGCCATTCACTATCAAATTACTCGTAAACGTTTTTATTATCATATCAAATTTTGAAAAAAGTTTCGTTTCTCGCCTCACGTTTTTTTAAAAGTATTATCAGTATCAAATAGTGAATATGGCAGATTACTCGCTCATTTCAAGTGTGACATGTTGAATTATATCCTTTTATACTAGGCCTTCTCTAACAGGACCACCGCAAATAAAGTTAAACATCTATTTCATATGTCTGGAGTCGAACACTATTGCATGTCTTAAAAGACCTTTTAGTGTAAATCGTTTATACTCAAAATGATGCTTTGAGAATGTTAGTCGGTGTTGCATTTACTGCGTTAGTCTATCATCTACTGATACTTTGATTATCAGCGATGGTATTAATTCATAACATTACCATTATGCTTGAATATGGTTATAAGACTCGTTTACATTTCTCAATCGGACTGCTTATAACTTTTGATGCACAAGATGGATTTCTTTCAAAATTCGATATATTATACCGTGAGTGCTATAATATTACAAATATATGATGGGAAATTTTAAAAACGTTTTTTTCTCATCGATTTCGCAAGGTTCTTTAGAAATCATATACCTGCGGATTCGGATTGCCACTTTGTAGCTTCCCAAAAACTCGAAATACCAATTGCAAACATAGTGCATTCACAGGTAATCGACTATGGCGCATCCAATGGACATGTGTTCGGGTTTTTCAAATGATCTCCAGAAAACCTTGTCAGAAATATCGGGATTTGAAGTTGAAAGAAAAAAGCTTAATGATAAATAGATTACCGTATATCTAATGGGCATATAATCAGTGCTTTATGAGGATTTCCAGAGGATCTACAGAAATTTGTTTTGCTAAACATTGAGACTTTAGCTAAAACAAAAAAATGTCATAGATAATCAACTGCCATGTTTTCAACTACTAGATAATTGAGGTTTAAAAGATTTTTAAAAGACTCGCAGAAAATCTTTTTGGATTTATTGACGTTTAAAACTAAAAGAAACGATTTATATACGATATCGAGTATGATAAGTTTATAAACTTTGTTTGTGCTTGGGCGACAAAAAATTTTCTGTAGATTCTCTGGAAACTGAGTGGAAATTCTCTTAAAGCACTGATTATATGCCCATTAGATATGCGGTAATCTATTTATCATTAAGATGTTTTGTTTTAACTTCAAAGTCCGATATTTCTGATAAGGTTTTCTAGAGATCCTTTGAAAACTCCGAACATATGTCCATTGGATGCGTCATAGTCGATTACCTATGAATGCACTTTGTTGCGTTTCAAACTTTAAAACTTCTTAAAAGTTATTTTAATTTTTTAATTTTTGACGATTTTAATTTGAATTTTAAGCAATTAATAAATATGGGCTATTATCCCCCAGTCGTAGTTTTATATATAACATTCGTAGATTATAGGAAATATTTAATTTTAACAATTTACTAAGTCAACGATTTTTTATAAGTTTTTTAAAAAATTAAAATTTGTATAATTTAATTTTTTTATAATTGAAATAACCATACTACTATAATTATTTGTACCAAATTACAGGAAAAACGGTTTCTGTTTAATATAAAAATCTTATAATACTTAAAAATAGTCAAGTTTTACATTAGTCCGGTTGAGAAGTGTAAAAGAGTCATACGATTTATGTGTCTATGGATACATCACGAACATTCAGAAAGGTATTAAACATGAGAGATGGCAATTTGTTAGAAAGATAAGAAAGGATGTGATTAGTAATATTCATATGGAATGACAATGACGATATCGGCAGATGTGGCGTAGTTAAGTTATGCAACGCAAGAAAACAAACATTTAAACCGATAGAACAGAAAAATTCAACATCGATTGTGCATCAGTAAGATTAAATATGTAGAATATTAACTATTTCGTGATGCTTTTAACAATCTTATCATTTATTTAACCAAATCAGTTTTAATTTTATTAATTAAACTAAACAACCTTAGAACATTTTTTCTTTCCTTGTCTCGACATCTTTACATTTAATTTCTTCGTCCGATTCGAGTCTGTGCATTGTGTATTGAATGTAGGAATAAGCAATTTTGAACGTTCATAAATGGTTCATTCTTTTCTTATAAGTCCCAAAAATTTGACAGATCTCCAAAAAAACTTCATGTTAATTGATCTAATTGTGATGGTATGATGTTGTCGCAACAGAACTTAGATTGATATATTGGAAAAACTAACAGTTGTTTATCACGCATAATTCAACAATTTGTACATTTAATAAATATTTTTATATGAGTTATACGATGATGAACGATTTTTTATGTTCTGTATCAGAAAACTTTCTTTTTGTTTACATGGCCAACTTATGCATCGTATCCTCAGTCTGTGCGTTGCAGGATCGCATTCTAGTTTAAACTCAAACTTAAACGATTTTAAAAATTAATTAATTACTAAAACACTTTGCTCTCACAATTTTCAAAAGGATTGCATTCACCAGAAATAAGCAACGTTGAAGGTGTTTTTTCTGCAAATAACAACTTTCATCTTTCTGCAGTATGAATTTTGAAGATATGAAATTTTTCGTTTCGAGAAGACCTCAGCGAGCTTTTCAAACATATTTTAAAAATTTAACGGCTTTTCGAACGTTTTTCTACAACTTAAATCGAGAAACGTTTCACATCAAACTTAAAGAGTGATAATGAACATAAATATGCAAAAAAATGAAGTTTTTAAGATAAGAATGTTATTTGAAAAGTGCCCGAGGAGCTTAAAGATGAGATTTTTTTTATGAAACATTTGTCAGATATGTCAGTCGATATTTTTTTTGCTTAGATTATAATTCACACATATTCTGAAGAAAAATGTTCGAAAAGTCGTCAAATTCTTAACGTGCGTATCAAAGGCAGGCTAAAACTCTCGACGAAGCTTACGCTCTTTCGAACGACATCGATCATCCAAATTTAAAACAAAAAGTCGTGTATAAAGTGGCCGAATCTCTATAGAACTATGCTTTTAAAAAAAGAATTAGGACAATTCAATATAAAAATTATCCATGTCGATTTTAACCTTTTACAAAATTTGTTTCAAAAAATTGTACACTTATGATTTTTCTATACTTTATCTGATCATGAATAAAAGAATTGTAGTTAAATAAATTCATTAACCTAATCTTCCTTTACACATGATTTTATTTTTTTCGAGAACTCATGTTTAGTTTCTAGGTGTCCAATTTTGACGAATTTACAGCTTATGTATGAAAAAAGGTGCATATATATGAAACATAATGTATAAGTATTACTATGAAAAGAACAAAAATTCATTTTTCGTAATGAGGCAAACACCAAAGTCAGAATTAACAACAACAACAACAACAACAACAAAAAAAAAAAAAAGGTAGTTTTCTTTCTATTCTTCCTTTTGTGGTTATGGGGATTCACTACATATATACATATATATGTATATACCTGAGAATGAGAACAAGATGTGTATACAACAGCAACATATAGGACATTTGGTTGATTTCTTTTGCCAAATATGATACCGAGCGAGCTACCAATGGGAAAATTTTGATACTTCTACATCGTTCCAAACTGAAAATTAGCGTTACATTGGATGTGTTACACACGATCATTACTTTATTTGGGATTAGGAGACTCTCTCATACAGTTCCCATACGTGGTCAACTTCGATACATGAAGAGAGCGGTCTCAGACCGTTGGCACCTCTAATACTTTCTACGTCTTGGTGCGATGTGGTGGTACCAGAAATTTCCCTGTGAATATATGTAACTAAGCCAAACAAACGTAATGTACCGATAAATTAAAAAAAAAGAGAAAGACAATAAAGTTTTGCTGTACATTACATTTGAAAATATGATACCCATGTTTTTTCTCTAGTTTTGGTTGTTTTCATGTTATCAACAATGATTATGATGAAAAGGTAAATTAAATGTGTGAATACTTAAACATACATAGAGACTTACACACAAACATAGATGCTGTGATGATGTTTTGTATGAATTTTGTTAAAAAGATATAGATGCAGAAGAGCATGTGATGATGTATGTTTTGACTTGCCTCTTTATTAAGTATCTTGATAATATGTAATAATTTAGGCACAAGAAACTGATAGTAAATATGTTTATAGGTGAAGAAAACAAGCAGATAGATAAAAAAACCAACGTAAGATAAACGAAAATTGAAAAGGAGAAAAAAACTTCTCAAGAATTTTCTTTTTTTGATTAGACATATTGAACAGCATTTAGACAAATTGAGTTTATCGACTTTAGGTGTCATATAGATAGACATGAACATAAACACAGAGACTGGTAAGAGAAAACCTGATTATAATATAGGTCAAACTCGGTCAGAGGTTATATATACATTTATCTTTACGAAGTCTTTTTTTATTGAGTTCTATCGATGTTCGTTCCATCATTATTATCAAAGTATGCCCAACAACTAATTGTGCTTAGTAGTTTTATTAGTAATATGTACTAGTATTTGAACGTCATTTTTCTTTTACATGTGGATACGTTTGTTTCTATCTGAAAATGTTGTTTCATAATTGCACAATAATATGATACTTAATCTTAATTTAATTTATTCTGATGATTTGAAAGATGTAGAACACATTTTTTTAACTTATTTATGTAGTTTATCAGAGCAAAACACTCGTATACATACGAGAGATGGTAGTTGTAGTCTGTTGATTGATATTTCACGTCTCATAAAAAGCAGAATATATAGAAAGCACATTTGCCTTTTCTCGACATACTGTCATTTCTTATTATTTCAATATTTGATTCATAGTCATTAGTAACATTTCGTTTCAATTGTCTTATCTTTTCAATTTTGGCTTCATTCCAATCTATCTTTTCGTTTTAGTGTATATGTCCAATAATAGTTTTAAACTCATTCATACGTTAAATGTAGACACAAGCCTTAATGTACCAATGTCCTTCATTTTCTTACTTTAAATGGCAGCTCATTCTTTCCTGGCCCGTATAGAGAAAGAAAGTTAAAAATAACAAATAGATTTGATTGATTTAACTCGGATAAGATTACAACTTGACGATATGTGAATAGATCTTGAATACATCGTGAACTTTAAGTTCGTTGTAAATGGGTTTGAGGAATTGTTTTCAATTCATTTTGATGGAGAATGGGTAGGTAATGCTAGTAAGATACTGACTACTAAACTGATATAACATTTCTAAAAGTCAAGAAGTAAAACTCTTTTAAAAATCAGTTTTTTTTTTATTTTCTCTTATATCATTTAGGCAAAATCTTGTGGAAAAAAATGGTATACTTCACTGTTATACCAAAGGATTTAGACCGTGGAAAAAACGTTGGCTAATATTGCAAGATAATTTATTAACTATTTATTCAGGTGAGTTATACGTAAGATGTTACTGTGCATGTGAATAAAAATATTTTGTTATTTTTTTCCTCTTCATTGCTAGATTCTCGTCACGAACATTTAGAAAACATAATAGATCTGAAAAGTTTGAGCATATCGATTACCAGTAAAAATGAACCGATATCTAGCAAAGGCTACGCATTTAAAGTAATTTACGTGAGATGTTATTCTTAGTATGTTCCATAGATAATTCTGTTCTAGATCTATGATCCTGAAGAACCGTTAGTTAAACCCTTATATTTGGCAGCAGATTGTAAAAGCGCAATGACTCAAGTGAGTAAAGACGCCTGTATTGGTAAGGTGATTTTCTTTTACTCTTTTAGTGGATTAACGCACTGCGTTTATCGTCATCCATTGTCAATGACATTCTAATTAGGTATGTTGTGTGATCTGGACAACCAAACATATTTTGCTGATTTTGATTTTTTCAGTACCGCATCACCCGAAGTACCTACGGCAGATGATAATAAGCGTGATGTTATTTTGCACAAAAATCATCTAATAATCGATTCATTACAACAACGGTAAAGTTGGTTTTTCATATATTCATCCGAATGCCTTACATTGTTTAACGAAAATAGTCTCATTAATCTTGAACATTGTTGATAATTTTTCTCCGAATATATTAATTTGTGTTTCGAAACTGTGTTCATACGATGGATATTCTAGACCAGAGTTGGATGTAACAAGATTTTTTCTGATGGCTAACTTTTTTCCAAAAAACTAGAAATCATGTTTTCTTCCAAAATAATCTTGTCTCACGCCGTCTCATGAAATATATATTGACAGATCACCAACGGATGTTGTCAATTAGAGTTAATCTTTTTATCCTTTTTGCACCTCTTTATTAAATAGCAACCGAACACACTTTACATGGAAAACAACTATAACTCGATGTCTATGCTAGTAACGCTGCAAGTTTCAGCTTTACACGATATAAAATGTGAGAGAAAACTGATCACCAATATCGTCAATTATATGAGATACCTGCATTCAGAAGAATCTCATAGAATTATTGAGGAATATTTTTGAAAAAAGTATCTCGGAATGACTCATTTTATCATGTTTTAACATTTCTGTACTCTTGATCACTTCTACCCTTTACAATTGAGTATGTATGTCACATATCCTAATATCTAGTACGAACATTTGATCAAAGTTACGAGCAAAATACTAAAAAAATGTCGATCCTATTCCACTTATCCTAACCGTTATTATATATACGTTTTTGTTATAAGTATTCACATCTTTTCTGATAAGAAGACTATCCATGTATACTTGAAGAGATTAAATGAGACAAGTGTACTTGAAAACGATGGTTATTACATTCCAATTTGATTGTAAACTGCACACGCTTTCTTATAAACAGACAATTCTTCGTTTGCAGACATATTATTAATTGTACTATTTAAAGACTATACTCATGTCGTTAATGTTATTAATTATAAATATGAAGTTTAATTTTACAGTAGAAAAAGAAAGGTCCATACTCAACGATAACTTTTCAACAGAAAAAAAGGCAAAAGATAGAATAAACTCGATAGTTTTACCGGAATATTGATGAAACGTTTGATGATGATGCTGAAACAAGGCATAACATGCTCAAAGGATTTATTCTTTGACAAATTCCGTTGTAAATCTCTAACTTTTTATTGCGATGTGCAAACAAATTTTTATTTGATTGCATGCTCTCTTACAACCATTTGGTGTTGATTTATATTGCATCCTTCAAAATTGTTAATATCCTGAATCATATAGAGATCTATAAGAGAGTTTGTCAACCAGTGCTTTGTTAAATACATTAACTACTCAAAGACGACTAACTCTTTGTCTCCACATTCTATAGAGGGAGTATTTTTACTATTTCGCTTAAAATGTATTACTCACTGGAAAAAATAGACTTTTTTTATATACATCTCTTTTATCATACAATTACGTATATGAGCTCATTTTGAACGATTGAACTTCACCGTATATATTTCTTTGTTTTTAGTTATAGACAGTGTATACTCCACTATATCGAATATTAAATTTTTATTTTCAACCGCTATACCTTCGAATATTCTTTCTTTCTTTCTTTTTCAACCAAATTTTGTCCATTCTTCGTAGATATGTTGCACGCGTGCATCGACTGAACGAAACACATTCAATAATTTATTTTAAAATTTAAAAAAAAAAATGCAGAAAGATCGTCATAATAAATATGAAGGAACATCGAACACTATATACTCACATATGACATGAAAAGTTTTAGTTAAATATTCAATGTAAGTATAAAAGATGACGAATTAGTAAGCAACGTATAAAAATGTTATTGGAATATTCAGTTGATTCTATTTTGTGCCAGTAGATCTTATTGTGTGACTTTCTCTTTCTCCGTTTAGCATAGTGGAAGTATAATACAATTTATTCTTGATAAGAGATAACGAAATTTGATATTGTTGCGGACAAATGTTGTGCATTGAGGTTAATTTTCTTATAACCTATTTCATAATAGGTTAAAGAAACGGTAAATTGTAAGATGTTTAAAAGATTAACACTAGAGAAAGAGAGAGAGAGAGATAACGAAATATCAAAAGTAGAATAAATAACCGACAAAAAAGAAAAAGATTCACAGTTTAGTTTCACTTTTTGTTTTAAAAAAAACAAAGAGGCAAGGAAGAGCAAAGAGATATAAGAGAAGAGATCAATCATAAATAATGAAACGTGTGACGCAGGCATTATTTTCAAAGTAAGACTGAAAATCAAATAACAGCCAATGGATTCTTTATTTTTCGTTTTCATTTTTCCTGCTACAGTTTCTATAAGTTTTTCTCAATTATTTGACTATTTATTGTCATCAGAAGCGTAGAAAGAGTTTAAACGTTAGAAGGAGGGATGAACACTATTTTCGCAGAGATAGTAAAAAAGATTTTCTCAAAGATTTTTAGTGACTAAAAAAAAGAAAAATTGTTAACTGTTGGGTAGGAAGCCTTCGCTCACTTTTTATACTCGTGATTGTATGAGAAAGTGAACTTCAGCAGAGAACTGAATGATTTAAATTTGTCTGTATGATCGTTTATACAATCGAAATCAGATTTTCCTTCTGGAAAGTTTACTCCTAACTTAAGGAGATTTTTACAATATATGTACAGAGACTAAGAAGTCAGATGAGCTCTGTAGTAGGTTTTCGATCAGAATATCTGGGAGTCAACGAAAATAAGAAAACTACGTTTTTTTTTGTTGATTTTAAAAGTAAATATTAAGATGTAATATGTATAAAGAGGAATCTCTTCAAGACTTTCGTTAGTAAACTTGTTCCAGTGACAGAATAATATATTGTTTTCCTTGGTAGATGGATGAATAATCTGAACATGAGTGATATCGTAATATCTCAGAAATACTCTGTCAAGTTCATTGTTTTTAAATGATTGACTGGCACATTACTAACTTGTGTCTAGATTTTATTTAAACAAGAAACGCATGTTTTCTATATTTTCGCAAGATGTATTTATTTAACTTTTAACAGACAATAAATAGAATCGAGGATAAAATCAGGTATATTTTTAAAAGATCAAATATCACATAGCTATTGTTTGATCGAATATCAAGGCACGTTTCTCTCTCTCTCTGTTCTCTTATATACATTATAAATTATTCCTGTTGTTTTTTCAGACAAAAAAAGTAACACATCTGAATATAATCGCGCAATGTGTATTTTGATGAACATACATATATATATATATATGGACAGTTGTCAAAATATAACAATGAATAGAAGCATAATATTCTGTTCTGTTATCACGATAGATACTTATAAATGAGTGTCGCTCAAAGAAAGAAAGAAAAACAAGCTTTTATTTTCTTTTTTTTGACTGATTTTTCAGACAATAAGTAATTAATTGAATATTTTTTTCCAAATACTATTTTCTTTTAAAAATATTATCAAACAGATAGTAAGCACAAAAATATTACCATCTATATTTCTTATTTTGGATGGATGCTACTGTTAGCATAGATTATTTAGTATCAACAACGAGTGTTTTTTCACATCTAATATGTTATTCATTCTACACTAGGAATATTGTTTGGCGGAGTATTCCATGTCAGACTTCGTAGACAGATAGCTACAACTTTTTACTATATAAATCATCGGTCTAGATCACTGTTTGTTTCAAATTTATTCAAAAAATGAGAGAAAAAATGAATGTAGGATAGTAATACGTTTTTTTCTTGTATAGGCAAATTGTATTAACTTAGTAGGAAGTTAAATTCAAATTTTTTTGTCTACAATGAGACTAAGAGTGTTAATTCCGCAAGCATGACTCAGTGATGACCTATATGAAGTGACCTTGTTAGGATTAATTGAAACATTTTTAACGTCTTTCATCACCTGTTCTAAAGTAAACATACTATAAATCTAACGATTAGCTGGTGTTATATAATGATCTATATCGAAATAACTAATTTTTTTTTATACATAAAAAGAAACACTAATCTAAGATAACTTAAGCTAATTATTTCTTTAATGGAACAAACTAGTGAAATGAAGAATTCAATCAAAATTTTTCATCTTTAAAAGAATAATTAAAAATAAATTCTTTGTGAAACTTTCATCAAAGTTAACTTGTCAAAAGTTTAGCATTGACTACAATTAATTCAGTATATTGTGCATTTGCTTATATTGTTGTTACACGTATTGAATTCTCTGCTATTATTGATCAATTGTTTGTCTTATTTCTTTATTCTCTAATGTTTAGTAGACTTTTTCTCTTCTTTTTTTTTTATGTTATAATTAGTTTAATTTTTACAAACAAAAGAATTCATACAACTGTCTGAGTAGAGAAAGGTAGACAATATATACGCTACTCTTCTATTCTTGCGCAATGACCGCTGATAATAAACTCTTGAATATTTTGAAAAATACATAATTCTGGCTTTTGTGCTTCTTTTTTTCTTTATGCAATAAATATGATGATTTATGCAATAAATATGATGATTTATGTAATAAATATGATGATATAATTGATTTTTGATTGTGATAAATCCAAGGAGAGATGTAGTTTGATTTTGATATGTCACACAGTAGTAGACTGACATATGTTCAAAAAGGAAAAAAGAGTGAATACATAAAAGTTGATGTGATGTTACACAGGAAGGATTAGTTTAAATTTTAATAAATGTTTTTAAAATTTCTATTTGTATTTTCAAATATGCAAGTTTATAATTAATTCATAGAAATTGACTTTGTTCACTCTAAATTAGATTTTTCTAAAACAAAATTATAATAAAAAAAGATTAAGAGAAATGACGGTGCAACTTTGATTAATAGGTGGTAGCCAACTTGAGCAACGCTGTAACCTCCCCTTTTATATTCAATCAACTGAATGAAAACAAAAAAAAATCACTAACGAGGCCGAATGTAATACCTATTATTTTATGCAATTTCTAATTGTAAACTTCTCTTCTTCTATTATATGTTGTATTATACTTTCTTTTTTTTCTTGTTCTGTAATATATAAGTAAAGGTAAAGGTATAGATGTTTCAGTTTCATAGCTCAATTTTTTAGTAGTGCCTCCGCTCGCCGTACACACACACACACACACACACATACACAACAACAACAACATATGCATTATCCATGTTTTTCACACTCTACAAAAAAAAGGAAAAGAATTGGAACAAAATATATGAAATGATGATTTCTTTCTTTTCTTCTGCCTGCTCCTATGATCATTTTCCTTGACAAGTTTATTATGTATTCTTTTTTTTTTTTTATTGAGTAGTAGTATTCTAAAGAGAAATAAAAACCAAACGAGCGAATAAATTTAAATAATTATTAAAGTTTGGATTGTGTGTGTGTGAAGGTGAATTTTTTTTTTATTAAATGTAAATGATCGATAGATGAGAATGTATGACTCACACTCATATACTCACGTTATGCAACAGGATGCGATTCTTTCTTTGTGGTAAATTTGTAATCGAATCAGACCTCAGTTTCTCCTTTTTTTTCCGTTCTTTTTTCCCCAAATCTATACAAAAAAATGTTGTTTTATGCTAGACAGAATTGTAAAATAAAAATAATTTAGAAATACATAGAACTACGTTTAAGTGAGTGAGTTCAATTACCAATTTAGTTAATAAAAAACAGGAAATAGTTATTGTAAATTGAACGTATTGTTGAATTGTTAAGCAGTTGCTCAATGACATACCTGTATTGATAAGAGGTTAACCCTTTGGTACCGTTTTCTTTTTGAAAAAATTAATTTTTTTTGTATAAGTAAAATAGATGTTTAGTGAATCAAAAATCATTATCAAAAGTGTTTTAGGGTATGATAAGCTTTGAAACAATCAATTATGCATAACCCAACGTCGCATTCCTCACACTGATATCTTATATATTTGGCTAATTTTTCATGTCTTGCTGTATGAGAGCACACATGACAGTTCCTTTAGGCAGCTTTTTTTAAAGCAGTTGAGGGTACAAGTGATGAAAAATGTCTAGCAGATAAACGTAGTGGTGAATCAGTTGATATTCTCCCAACAGAGATTCGTTTTTGATTGCCATACTTTGATATAATATTTTTTATCAGTTGAAGACGAAACTCTTTTAACTGTATATTCTTTGAGTTTTGCATTGAATTGAATTGAAAGCATTGATTGAAGCCATATCAACGATATGGAAAAAGAGCTTCTTGTACCATTTGGTTGTTTTTCTAATGCATTCGGTGAAACTTGACTGCATATCAATTAAATCAACTGCACCCTTATTTTCATTATAACTTTTGAACACAGGCAGGTTTCATAATCTGTCTTCCTGTTTTGTGTAGGCTATTTCCACTTACTTTTGATTGATTTGTTATATATAACATCCCGGATTTTGAGAAATAGTCAAAATGGTATAAAGGGTGTTCTAGAAGTTCTGAAGTAATTTTAAAATGCGTCATTCTAAAATTACTTCAGAACTTCTAGAACACCCTTTATATACCACGCCCGGCACCAAAAAGTTAAAGTAGACGGTAATTTTGATTCGAATACGTAGTCAGCTAAAACTGAAGTTTATTTGTCTGGACAAGATCCTTAATCTGATTTTTTTTTTTTCTATTAAAGATCATTGTATGACCCATAAATAAAATTTCACACCTTAATGTTTATACTGTACATAAATTTTACTAGTAAACATGGGTAGATCACAAAAACAGGAGATGGCGGATATCCGCTACCACATCCCATTTAGTATTGATCTCTGTTTCACTGGACCATATTCTGGTCCTGCTATCTACCTATGCATCTATGAACTCTGAAACATCAATTTGAAGTCAAGCAATTTGGATTATAAACCTGTGAATATACCTGTTGACTAACTTGTCTTCACATCATTTTAGTATAAATCACCTATTTTTGTTTGGACACTAAAATTGTGTAACAACTTATGTTTAAATGTGATTGTCTTTTTAAAAAGTGTTTTACTAAACATGAGCGAAGTATCACTCGACGGAGAATAACATTTCTTATCATAAAGCTTGCCTATCCTATTTTGATTGCCTGCGCAAGAAGAAAATGTATTTTTACGACTTAACGTTTACGATTCCATGATACTGCACCGACAAAGAAGGGTATACTTACTGTGTAGAGAGAGCCTCAATGGAAGATTCACTACAGTCTCGTGTCACCACGAAGAAATTTTCAAGTGTATAAGACAAATAACGGAGGAAAGTGTAAAGTAACCAAGAAAAACTCGTAAGCTTCCCTCGGATGAGGGGCTTAAGATTTAACAGTCTGTGAATTATCTGCACGTAAATTTCTAAAGTAAGAATATTTTCTCTATGTAAGTGCAATATCTTGTACTATAATGTATACGTCATATAGAAAGTGACACAATAATGCTGAACCATACAGATAAATAAACTAGAGATTCAGAAAAAAAGAGAGAATCATTTATATGCCAATACTAATCATTGTAGAAAACAAGAAACACAGAAAGTAGAACCTGTCGTTTCTCTCTCCACCATTTCGGTTTAATATAAAGGTAACCTTTTTGCTCGGAACACAGTACATTTATATACATAAGTATTTACAGTCGTTACAGTCAAACAATTTCACGGGTGAATATCACTGACGTGCAACAAAAATGATTATTTTATATGTCAACGGATGTCAATATGTTAATTAGTTTCACGCATAAAACTTTACCTATGGAAGGCTTATGCATACTTTTCACAGCTCACTAACTAAGCAACACTATTTCCTTTACTCTTCGCTAGAATTTGCGTTAGAATTGAACTGATACATAATCTAAATTTTCAATCCGTTTCCACTACTTATCTGTGATTGATTTATTATTTGTTATCGCCCAGAATGAGATGATGTTCTACTTTTGAATACAATTTTCTATATCTCTGGCACCACCAATATTAATCTTTCATATTTATATCTAGGTCATATCGGCCACAACATCGACAAATATTACGTTCGATGGATGAAAACACGGATTATGATCATCAATCAGCATTTCAACGTCCTTTTCAACATCAGAGTCGGCCAAAATCAGCTGGAACGTATCAAAGCAATTGGACAACAAATAATAATAGTGACACTAATTCATTTGGTTTTTATCCTCAACATGTTGAGAATGATTCGTTGTTTCTGTCTTCAGTTAATTCCTATGATCCACTACGACGTACACAAAGTTCGCAATTACTTGATGATCGTAATACAAATATAACAACATCAAGATCAAAAACGAACAAAACTTCTAACAATAACGTTCTTATTGATGATGATATTAGTGGTGATGATGAACAACAGTTGTTAAGATTTCAACGTTACAATGATAATAATTCATATACGCGTCAATCATTATCGAAGCGACAAAACCGAAAAACAACTGAATCGAATTATCAAGGAGGTGGTGATAATGATATGAATCTATTCAATAATGAACGATTAGTCGATTCATTCGGTAGAAATAACTCACATCATAGACGATTTAGATTACGTACACCAACAATTAAAAATAAAAATAAAAATAATAATCGAGTAAACGTTGACGAGACGAGTGACGATAATTATGGATTTGGTTTTAGACCAAATAGTAATAATAATAATAATGAATCAAAAGTCGTTGAAGAAGATCGAGAAGCAAGATGGCCATCATCCGATTTTGCCGTTGTTGATCGTCTAGTATTGGGACCAGCTGCATCCGTTTTAGATACGAGACAGCAGAAATCACGTGTTATAGACAATAGTGCCTTCGATTATATGAATACGCGATCGAGACAATCGTCAACAAGATCTATTCTACGTGGTCGGTCGAAATCAATTGGAGATTTTTCACAGAAGGCAAATTTTAATGATGTTACTTATAACTTAAACAATTCAGGTTATGTACGAACACGCACCGAAAATGAATTATTAGCGTGGCAAAATAGAATGCTTCAGAGGTAAAAGAAGGAGTTGAATTTTTTATTGTTACACCTCTTGTACACGAATGTATATAATTTTATTCAAGAAAGAGATGTGTACTTTTGTACTTGAACTCATCTCGTATATTTTATTTATGACACTGCTTTGAATGAAATTCTAGGCAGATAGGCGTTGATCGTTCTACTTATGACTGAGTTTTTTTTTTTTTGCAAGTATGAACGAAAGTAATTTGACTTGACTGTACAAATTCTTTCTGACATAAGCTGAGAAAGATCGTTTGGTAATTCTAATCTAACTGCACGACAATTGATATTTATAAAAAACTTTCCCTTTTCCTATTTCGATTAGTATTGCTCTCGCTATACGACAGCAAGTATTCATGCTGTTTAGTCATGATCGAAGACTTTCAGTCATCCATTATGTATTTTTCAGTGTTAAATAGATCTGCTTCATGCAGTTTTCAAAATATGTCTAGTTTGGAATACAATCTTAAAAACTCTCAAAGAAAAACTTGATACTTTAGTTTGACAATGTTCTTTCTAATATTTGTCGTCTCGATTGTTTTTGAATCAGTTTCAATTTTCGTGTTTCTCTTTAAATGCCCTCTACAACTACTCAGTCTTTGATAGATGACTCTTGACGAATTTTGTATTTAGAGAACAACGTGGACCATCTCGACCTCCACTTCCCAATGGTTATCAAGTAACAGGTCCAAAAGCGAATGTATGTAAAACTTTTGTCTGTTATATACGCCAAATATATCACTTTCCTTCCTTGTTCGATACAGAAATAGATACATCCATCACTATAATCTTTTTGTCCACAAACTATCTTAGAGAGTAACATTGAACATCAATATCGATAAAGGGTTAAAATGAATGACCTTGTTTTATCTCTTTTATTAAAATCATCTTTAGTCAATGTTGATTCTAACGTAGTGAACTATAATAGGAAAAAAGATCGAGTTTTCTTTTCCTCTGTAGTATAAGAGAATTATGTCCATTATACCCACATAGAATTCATATCGTTAATTTTTTTTATGATCATTTTATAGATGTGAATACATACACACACGCATCTAATCATTGATTGAAAAATAGATCATCATGCCTAGTTTGACAAAATATATACAAATATTAGTCTCCAATTAATTGTTTATAGTATTTTGTCCAATTCTCGCGTATTCAATTCTATTTCACCAATACATGACACGGAACTAAGTGTCTATCATCGAATAGTTGATACTTGCTACTGTAGAAAATGTATTTATAAATATGTTACGTAGTTTACATGATATTCTCTTTGTTTCGTTCAGCTTAATTCATCTTATTCATCTAGTCGTTACAACGATCGTCTAATGCGTAAGTGTTAACAATTATCAAATCTATTTATTTCATTATTTATACTGCTACAACAGAGTATAAATGTCGATGACAAAAATGCTGATTATTTAAGTGATAATCAGTACTGTGTTGGAAAAAAGTACAATATTTTTTATTAAAAAAATGTTATGATTTTTCCGATAAATTTATAGAAAAAATCTTCAGAGGTGCATAAATGTAAAACTCCTCCTATTTTATGCTAAAGTGATACTTGAAAAACAAGGCCTAACATTGTTTTCGCTCTGTTTGATTAATTTTCAAACACGCGTCCCGAATAGGTATATGAAGACTAATGATCGAAAAAAGCGGTTATTGTTGTTTAAGTTTTCAAAAGCATAAAAACTCTGATTTAATTATATTATTTCTGTTGAAATTAACTAACTTTCTAAGAATCAGAAAACTAAAAGAAAGAAATTAGTAAATAAGATTAAAAGAAATCGTAATAGTACACTGGATAAATCAAACAAGAAAAATAAATATACAAAATCATCATAAAAATTCAAAGAACCTGTTAATCATGATAGCTCTGTAAGAGCATTACAATGAGAGCCCTTAAGATTATTACTAGGAGGAGGAATAAACAAATCAGCAAAATCGCTGAGGTTGTATATTACTTCAACTCCTCTGCTTCACAACCTTGGAGGTGTTTCACAAAAATATTAGTTACTCAAGAGCTACTGTAGTTGAATTACTTCTCAAATGACATCACAGGTATCTAGTCACATAATTTTCATTTTATCTTTATTACAGCTTCCAACCGTCCAGTATCAGCGACATCAAGTTTAAGTGTTGGAAGTCAAAGATTTGATTATAATCATGTAATATGAATATTTTCGAGAACTGTGTCCTCTAATAATTTAAAAATATTATTTTAATCTTAGCACGATACCTTGTCGAGATCTGCTCGTGTCGTCAAACGTCATATAGAATTACTTTATCACTTACAATCATTTTATGAAAGAATTGTCGAACAATTATATAACGGAAGCGGACGAAATAGGTAAGTAATTGACTTTGATTAACTAGGGCTTTTCTTCGACTTAAAAACCTTTACTTTTTTACAAATTCACTTATTGAATTTATTCTATTCTAGTTTAGCAAATAAAACGTCTCATTCTGTATATTTTACACACTGTCGTAAAGTATCGGATCAATTAGACCGTTTGAAACCGAATTGGGAAAGAAAAGTACGTTTATCACTATATATCATCGTACATTAATCAGGAAACCTCAATGATCAAAAGCTTTTCTGATAAAACATAGATTTTTAAAGATAATTCTCTATACTGATCACGAATCATATAATCGTTTTAGTGACTAAAACCTGAATGTGAATGAAAACTCTAGTGAAAGAAAGGCCAAAAAATTCAGATTTTCGAAGTTTTATAATTTTCTTAATATTTGTCTGATAGTTATGAGAATATTTTTACGTAAACAGCTGATGAGCTCTATAAAGTGGATGGACCAGAATCTGTTGAGTCGAAACTTTTTGAGATATCTCTAGAGACTTGGATTTTGCTTTCTCACCCAGATAGAGCCAGGTCACTAAAATAGTTATCAGATTGCCTAAGAATCTATTTTGTATAGAAAAGCTTTTGATCACAAGTAAGGCTTCCTCCTAAATCCATATAGTTTAACATTCAATATTTACCAGATTAATGATTTACAACGGTTATTAAAAGAAATTCCTATGTTAAATAACACTGATGAATGGCCAACGATAAAAAGTGAGGTTTGTAAAAGAAAACTCGTCAAAAGTAACATGTTTTACTTATCATGTTTTTCTCCTTTTTTGCTATAGAATTCCAGAACACCATCGTTTCTTCAACGACGTTCAATGTTAAAAACATTATATCACTCATTAGTTTCTCGTGGTAGTCTCGATGATACTCATCTATCTGTGCTGGTAAGACGAAATATATTAAAATATTTCTCTATTTCATTTTCCTTTTTTCCCCAAGAATGATATTGACCATGTATTAAACGAAGACAATATTTGTCTACAATTAGAAGATGAATTAACATCTTTACTTCAACATCAGGTTAGAACAAGCTATTTTAAACATAATAAATCAATATATTATTCTCATGATATTATTCTGCTGTTTTAGTCGTTGTTAAATGAATATTGTTCATTATTACAATGGAATTACCAAATTTACTCAATAAATGAACAAAATCGTGTTGAAAATTTATTACCAATATTACGTGATCAATCAATATCAGCCGATGGTTATGTAGCACATGTTAGTCAGGTAAAAATATACACTGAAAACCAATTTTTTGATAATCATTTTTTATGTTTATATTAAAGCAACTAACAGAACTTGTGAGTAGTTTACGTTCATTGGAAAAATATATTCTGTCGTATGTAAACACAATTCCACAGTTCAATATTGATGATGGTAAATATCAGCAGTACCAGTCATTCTTTCACATTGTTATATCCATCTTCTTTTCATTTATATTAGAATATCATCATTATCATTCGTCTCCACGTTCCTATACGGAGACAGATTTGGATACATTACAAGCGAGAAATTTACCTAATATGACGAGCAAAGTAATTTTAGTTTGATAAATTGAACATATTTGAGTTTATTGTCGTATAAGAACTATGCTTCTCCTTTTTATGTAACAATGTTTTATTTAAGGATGATTATCGATTAAGATTTAGCCATCGCTCACAACCACGTCCAACAAGTATGCAAATATCAACAAATATGCGTCAACGATCATATCTATCAAATGATATTAACAGTAGTATGTATTTTTAAAGAAATATTTAAAAGATTATAATATTTTGAGAGATATTCTATACTACTCTAAAGATAATTCACGATTGTACAAATCAAATGGTTATAATAACTATAACGAGTATCAAAACCGAACAAGAACTCCAAGTCCAAGTAGGTGTTTTTTCGTTTATTATGTAGTTATCCAAAACTTTTTTCACTTTTTTTAAGAGATACGTTCAACATCAGCACCCCGTTTTGGTGAAGATTTATATCTCAATAATAGAGAGGCAAGTTTCTCAAAAATAAGAAATTTCGTAGCATTTTTCTATGATTTGTTGTGTGAATTATAGGACGCAAATGCTATACGATTTTCAAAGCAAGATAGATGGTCACCGTTTAAAAATCAAAATAACAATAACAACAATAAGAAAGATAATCGCTCCCGAATAGCTACTGTTAAGCCAGCTCGACGATTAGATAACAACAATAAGTGTGTAGTCTTCTATCATAGAATATTTACCTTTTTTATATTTATTTTTAACACTATTTCAGTATTAATACGACTTCATACACAAATGGATTTATGCCAAATGTAAGTTAATGAAATACAAGATTGTTATCAGTAGTTTTTGAGCACGTAAAATTTTTTCTCACGATAATTAAGGGAATTTTGAAATCAACACAACAACAGCGATACAATGTTAAACAAGATTTTGACAGTGATACAATTGACAAAGAGGTACTGCGAAAACTATTACTGCAAGTTGAGTCTTAATGGTTCTATAGTTATTTGTGATGCTGTTATTCTTAAAGATCTTTAAACCAGACAAAGTGGACATTCCAGAGCGACTGGTTGATTTTGAAAATGAAGAGCGATTGACAACCGCTGAAAAATTAGCACGATTAAAGAAAAAAGAGGAACTACGAAAAATGTTATCGAAACAAAGGTATTAACCTCAATCATGAAATGAAATAATTAACTTTCGAATCTATTAAGTTAAACTTGATATCTTCTCGTCTGTGTCATACAACAAGATAAAAATTCAATAAAATGATATCTATATGGAAACGATGAGTCTTGATGCAAATAAACATTCATATCTCTTTTTCATATCTTACGATTACTTTTTTAGTTTGTTGTTTTAAAAATATTATATTTCTAGTGTTCAAGAAATGAGTGACAATGAGTTTAGTGATACTCATGGAACACAATCATTTCTGCATAAACGACATGAAGAAGTAAAAAATCGTGAAAAGGTATGTACTTTCACTAATATGAAAACTACCCATGAAGTCAAAATCGGCAATAAATCGACGATCTTTTAGCGATTAATCAGCCGATTTATCGTGCGCTTAAGCGGCAATAAATCGGCGATTTTCCCGATTAACAGTAATTAATCGGATTAATTAAAAAAAATAATTAATAATTTTTAGTTTGACAGTCTCCTCGGTTCAAAGCTGACTCAAATCGAACCAATGAGTCAGCTTTGAGGAAACTGCAGAGAACACTCTTGGCAACTCGGTTTTAAGCTAAACTAAAAAGATAATCTGAAAAGAACAATATTTCTTGTTGAAATCGTGTTTCTTCTATATTTACTCTACGGCAGAATAAAACGGTGAATACCAAAAAATCATTTAATGGCTTAAAATCAACAATTAATCGCAATTAGTTGACCATTATTAAAAAAACAGAAAAATCACCAGGATCGCTAATTAATCATAATTAATTGGCGATGTTTTTAAGAATGGTGATATATCGGTGATTTTTAACAACTGACGATTTTTCATGCAAGCCGATTAATCACCGGTTGTCGCCGATATATCGCAATTTATGCACGATTATAGTCAGAATTGCGATTACTTGACGATTTTATTACTAATCGCAAGTGATCGTCCAGAATGGAGCAATTTTAACGACATAGGTAATAAAAACAAGAATTTATTTTATCTATAGGCATTAGATTTACAATCAGCGATCGCGTTTGAAGCTAAACAAAAAAGTCGTCAAGTAGCTGGTAAGATGTATTTTATTTAGCTTATTCTTATCAATCACTCATCACACTGTTAATAGTTGCTGTATTTGTATACACTGTGTTTTTCCTAAAACAGATATTATCTATGCATGAAACATCGATTAAAATGGTAAGCTCCTGCCATTGATGCAGTTAATGCTTAGAAAAACGATAGGAACCGTTTAAATTTTTCTTTTAGTTCTGTAGAATCGGGACATACATTTTTTTAATTTTGCTTTTAAGTACACTCGCTTATCATTTTTAGTTTTCCTCTATAACAATGAAAATGATTTGTTCACGTTAAACTTGTGATCTCTGTTTTTCTAAACGTCATATAGCTCCTTAATTTTTTTATCTAATTTTAGCAAAACACTATTTAAATAAAACCTATCAACGATCCGCACGTCTGGATGAAGAAATGGACAATTAATTGCTCGTCTCTTATGGCAACGAAATGATTTCTCAATCGTTTCGATACAAATATATTGTTAATACTTAACAGTAATAAAACAAAATCCTGCTATAAATAGACATTGTCAATAAATATAATCTTTGTACATAAGATATGCTTACATACACTTCCACTACTCAATGAAATGTCTACCATTCTCGAATATTTTAAGAAAAAAAGTCAAAAGCTTTACAATTGCATAAGTTTTTTTGTTAGTTTAAAAATCTCATCTATTCCAATCTGAACACATCTTGATCTTGTTTTCCTTTCTTTCTTCTCTTTCTTCTTCAAGTAGATACAGTTAATTAATGTGTGCTATTATTTTCAGGTACTATTTATTTGCTATGCATATATCAATAATAATTGTTGTTGTTGTTTTTTGTCTATTTTTATAATGTTTTTATACACAAAAAATTTTTTTTTTATTGTTTATATAATATTGTACTCTTCAATCAAAGTGACAGTTAGTAAAAGACTGGTTGAATTTAGTTAATTTATAAGACTTCATTTGATAGTAAAGAATTTGCACTAAATTAGCTATTCTAAATTCAGCTAGTTTGTCACGATTAATTACATTTTCCTGTACAAAGCAAATTGATTTCTTTATTCATTTAACCCTTTCTTGCTTTTGGCTAAACCTGACGGTTCTGAAGAACAACTCGCTCAATAGCATCAATCTTATGGCCTCTAATACATATACACAGGAAAAGTTTGAACCAAATCCATGTGAACGACAAAAAAAAACATTTTATGATAAAGATGACATTCAGATTGTTGATTTGAAGTCCACAATAGATAGGCTTTAAGTTGATATAAAATCTATTTCTAAATGTCTAATAGTTCATGTGACTTCAATTTTTATAAAATAGGGCAAGAAAAGGTTAAGCAGTTCTTTTAGCCAAAATTTGGTTGAACAAATAATTCACGTTAAAAAATAATAATTAAACGGTATAGCGACATATTAAGTGCAAATTTTGAATGTCTATAGTCATTAGCAAACTCATAAGATTTTTATCGTGAAAAACGCGTTATATGTGAGCTGTCTGTTTTAAAACAAAGTAAAAATTCTAATCAACGAACTTATTAGTTTTATTTAACACGAAAAGTTTAACAGAAAAAGATTTTTATGATTTTACTTCATTGAACCAACTATCTACGCTAACATTCTTGTTTATTGATCAGAAATGCACACTGTAATGAACAGTCGACATTCTTTCAATTTATTTTTGTGGTAACGCGTGACTTATCAGGTTAGTAATGCGTTAAGGACAGATGTTCTTTAACGCGACGCTTCTCAATGAATTGTATTCGCAGTTCTATATTATGAGAGGTACAAATTTTCTTATCTATAAACAAATAGCAAAATTTATTGCTATTAGTTAAAACAATTACCTAGACGATCTGACAAAAGCACAAGCTTCTCAAAAGAGACAGAAGACAATTATGGTCAGTGTCAAAACTTTTGTTGTATTTCGATTAAAGTTTGATTAATTTTCACCCGTGAAAAGCAGTATTTCACCGGTAGATAGACCTGATGGCGTAAAATTATCCAAAAACTCATTAATATTAAATGGATATCATTCAATCTGCTGCGAGCACTTATCTATTGATTATAATTATCCATTTAGGATAATTATAGTCAGTACAGCTAAAACGACGAGAGTAAGCTAATTTACTCTGTTTCAACGAGAAAGTGGAAGTAATTATGAACTAATTGTAGAAAATTTCGAACTATCCTATATATGTTTCCAATATTTGTTTACCAATTTTACGCCAAAACCAAATAAGAAACTTGTAGGTAGAAGTCTATTTATGTATATTGTCAGTAACACAATAATGAATAGGTCATCGAAACCTTACATTTTTTTACAGAAACCTTATCATACAAAAACTTGAGCAGAGAAAATAAGGATACAGCGTGTAATTGTTCGACGATAATGTAATGTTCTAATTTCAATTAGTGTTATTGGTGATGCTGTCAATGGCATGGATAGTACACGAAAATTTACTAAAACATTAGTACGATGTACGCATGTCGGTTTTGACGGTTTTTCTGTTTCGAATTGATGAAACTAAAAAATTAAAGAATGCTTAAATCGCTCGTTTATCTTTTTTTCAATTGAAACAATAGATGCTCCTGACTGAGTCTAACATAGTAACTGAGTATGAAGTATAAACGAAATTAACGTAGAGTATGACGTACCCAGTTTTCAGATGCCAAAGGCAACTCCGGTAATGAGTATCTTCGTAAGATACAGAATCTTCCTTTTATTCGTAGGGCAAAAAGAGTTTTAGTCTTTGACAATGCGCAAGCTCTTACTACCGTTTTCGTGATAAGGCCAACTCAAGGGTATTTGAGGACACAGATGTCAGTTGTTGAATTTCAGCAAATTGTATTATATTGTCGAAGAGGAAATGGATTAAGACAAAATGCAATATAGCGAAGAATTGTAATTAGTTTGTTAGAGCAGTTATAATTAGGAGAGTAAGCGTGCTGCCAAAGGAAAACGGAATTTCTGAATCTTCCTTTTACTATCATTCTGCGTTCAAATCAAAAAAACGTTTAAGAAAAAAGAGTTTTAGAGAATATCCTCTTCTGTATCCGAGGATATCGTTTTGGGTACGCGAAAGTTTTTGTTTTAGCCAAAGGATTTTCGAAAGCTTCAATATTCTACCTGTATTCTCGAATATGGAAGGGATTTTTCAGATCATCCAGAATATGGAAACGAGTTTCGCAAAAGACTACCGAAGATCTTGGGATATTCGCACATACGCTTTTATTTAGGCTGTATGAGGAGTTGATGTCTGGAAACATCTATCTCATGTCCGAATGGGAATCCATTTCACTCAATCTTTGTATTACTATTCGCCCTTCTGGTCTCGACTAAGATAGAAGAAGATCGCTCTCTTGTTTCAACATGCAGCTTGCCAACCTACCCAGGACGTTGAAAATGGTGTAATTAATTGTCTATTAAATGTCAGTTAATAGTTAATGAAATAGTTATTAAATGGTTACTTTTACGCCTCATAAATGGGAACGTTTTACTGCCTTAAAATGCCATTTTTTAACAGGCTGAAAACTGTCCGAAAATAGGCAGTTAATAACATCATGTGATAGCCGTTTTTGCACCGTTGTTGGCTGTTAACGGTCAGTTATCGAATGTTTTCTTTGATTCGATAAATTTTTTTGGTTAGTACCCCAATATAGTGATTTCCAACATTTTTGGTTTCTTAGATTCACGGCGCCATCAATGGCACCATATCCAGAAACAGCGGTGACTTCCACGAGACAAGTTTCAATGACTCGTACAGTTGGGGAAGAGAAAAGTCTGCCAGTTTCTTCCAAATTTCAGATATATATATACAAATATATATTATATACCAGTCATGATTGCAAAATAAAAGGGTGAATGGAACAACAATTTTAAATGTTAGTTTTTTCGCTGTATATTTTGCAATTGAAGAATAGCCTATTAATAGCCATTTAACTGTGACAGTTATTTTACATTTTAGGATGCACAGTTAAATCATTAGAAATACGAATGCTGTATCCTTTCTCACTGAGCGAGCACGCATTACAACTTCCTATTGAGCATAATGAAGAAATACCGCAACAAAATAATTTTAACCACTTTTTAAATTCAAATATTCTTTCTGAAATTTTCAGGACTAATCATTTCAACAAATGCATTATATGGATGCAATGTCCGATTTGTGTCTCTCTCGCTTTTGATGTGTTGTCATTTTGTTTAGAATTTATTGCATTCTGCATACATTTATATTTTCACTTCGTACCCATTATTTTAATAATTATAGAGAACTCCATTTTTCTTTTCTTTCTTCATTACTTTAACTATGCTTATTTTTTAGGAACATTGTAATGCCTCAATTTTATCATATAAAGTTGATCACAACTACTGTGCAATATTCGATGACGGACATTTTACTCTAAATTAGTTTGAACAGAGACCAACTACACTGCAACGACAGATTGAAATCTGAAAATAACCGCAGACTGGATTGCTCGTTTCTACCCAACTCATTGGCATTATTAATTGAAAAACTTTATTAAAATAAAGACAAATGCTTCTAAAGGCTATAAATGTTGTTGACTGTGCGATTCGCCTATGATACAGGTTTAAACTTCTCGGGCTGATAGAATTCCTTAGTTTTCAAGAATAAAAGCAGTAGTGTCTGATTTTCACAATTATGATTTTTGGAGAGAACTGATGGAGGAGATGAGAGTGAGCCCCTCTCTGATATTCGCCATCGTGAAAGAAAACAGAAAGATACTTGAAGATCTGAACATGTATGGATCGGTACATCTGAATATCTAAATATCTAAACATTTGAATATGAGAATATCTGAGCATTTGGATATTATGTAATTGCAGATGTTCACAAATCAAACCGGTCTCGCTAAAAGTTTGGGTTTTTACATTGTAATATTGTGGATTCATCGCAATATTTTCCAGTAACCGGAACTATGGCGTTTTCTCTCTCTTATTCCCGACGGCTTCTATACGGCCGTCCATATTTGGACTGAGCACATAAATAACGCTATCCGTTTCACTGCCTAATCTTCCTAGAGAATAGGATCTTAATAAAATCCTAGACAAATCCTGTAAAATCCTAGAACTTTCTGATCACCCGGATTTAATTAGGATCCTATTAAGATCCTAGTAGGATTGTCTAGGATTCTGACTAGAGCGGTATCTATTCATACTCCATCTTCTCTTTCTTCTCCTTCTTCAAAACTTGCACATATTTTTATCCGTAACAGACGCTTTCGTGTGGTTTAAAGATAACAGGATATCAAAATTTTTAACCAAATTATGCAATTAATCGATCTGCTCTTTCAGATATGAAAAGCAAGCAATATTCTCTCAGGTCAGGATCTCATTGACTTCCTCACCACGTTTGCCGCATTATTGTCATACATAAAAACGGGTATGCCGAAAAATGTTAAAAAGAAAAATATTCAACGGCTAATATTAAAAATCAATTAAATATTTTTCTATCTTATTTAAATATGTTTCTGTCTGGTCTAATAAATATTTTTCTTGTTGTAAGATCTAAAAATACTTAATTATTTTTCAGAAAAAAACAAATATTAAAGCTGGCGATGACGTTAATATTACAGCAGTTTTTGGTCGGACAGAAAAATATTTAATTATTTTAAAATAAAGGAAAAATATTTAAGTAAAGAAAAATATTGAACAGACTAATATTTAGATAAGATGGAACAATATTTAAATGATATTTAATATTAGCCGTTTAACACTTTTCTTTTTTAACATTAGTCTATAGACCCCATAAAAACACAAAATAAATCACTTTGATATTACAGTTCATGGTTATTGACTTTTAACTCAAAATCTTCAATGGATCGATACAGAATTGTTTTCATTATCTGTATGGGTTTAACTTTTAGAAACGGAAAAACACAGGTCCATTTCAGTGTCGTATCATATAAATTTCTTGTCGTAAGATCTTGCAAAATTTGTTGAAATATTATACTTTCTTTTAATCCAGGATCTTATAAGATAAAAGGTGTCCCACAAGTTCTGAAGCGATAGATAGAACGATGAATTTATAAATCGTTTCAGAAAAAAAATTCCTTACTATACCAAACGGGAGACAATTTAATTCTCTACAAGATTGTATATTCATTTTTAAGATTCATCTTTGATGTTTGGTACAGTAAGTCTAACAGAAAAAGCTCGAAATTTTTTAAATTCTCCTTCAAAAAATCGATTTTCTGCACAAAACCTCGCTAGAAATCACTTATTCAACAAAACAAAGTATACCGAAAAATTCAGCAAGACATTTTCTACAATATGATGCTTTTTTTCAATGACAAACAATGATTTTTTTAGTTGAAATCAGAGCGATCTTTAAGAAAGGTCATTTTCTCCTAGTTTTCGCCATCTTAGCGACAACCAGTATTCCCTAGTTTTTCAGGTAAAAAAAGTAGCAGATTTATTTGTAAGTTACACAGCCTAATAGAGTGCGAAATTCTGCATGTTTTGGTCTATAAACTAATGATTTGAGCTTTGAATTTTGTACTGGAATAGTCAAAACCTTTTTATTAATACTAGAAACTTCGGTGGACTTGGAAGTTTATGTATTAAAGGTACTAGCAATTGAAATAAATTTCTTACAAGTAAACGCTTTTGTAAAGCATGGAATTCTCCACCATTTGACTGTAATAAAATTATTTCAAATCTTTTTGTACTCATTATAAACAATTAAAAAAAGAGAGTAGTTTGTACTTTAAAACTGCTTGGAATTTTGGAAAATTTGGAGCTTTTTTATTAGGCTTACTGAGCCAAACATCAAAGATGAATCTTAAAAATGAATATACAATCTTGTAGGGAATTAAATTGTCTATCGTTCGGTATAGCAAGGACCTTTTTTTCTGAAACGATTTATAAATTCACCGTTCTAGAAATCGTTTCAGAACTTGTGGAATTTTACCCCCTTTATCATTTATGGAAAACCCTAACATGTGATTGTTGCATCTGGCAAGAAATATTGCAAGAACACAAGCAAGAAAGTGTTGTTACAAACCAGTGTTGTTTGTTTTAACAAACAACACTGGTTTGTTAGAGATTAAAATCTCTTTGTTACTTCATGAGTAAACTTCATGAAACTAATCCTTTAAAATAAAAGAACAAAAAACCAATCTGTCGTGTTTTATGACACAAATATATACAGATAGACATTTTCCGGTAATCTTTTGTGGTTACATTTAATTGTTCTAGTTTTTATCTGCTGTTGTTCAAATATTAGACATCTTTATTATCAGTATTCTATGTATATACACGTATGCTTATAACTAGCAAAAAAATTATGACAAAAAATCAGAGGATTACTTATCGTATATGCAGCTTTATATTTAGAAACAAGAAGATCTTGGAAGAGATACATTCATTCTAAAACCAAATCCTAAACCGCTTTTCTTCCCTCTCCTCTATCCATAATGTCTGCACTACAGTATATCATCATTGAAATATAAAAACAACTAGTTTAGCACAATGTATTGTTAATGTTATAGATATTAAACATAGTATGTAAGGTATAAAATACAAAATTCGAACATGAATAAAGCAGTAAACAAATAAAAGTAGAATGGAGATCAATTTGAACGTTTCTTCGTTTTATTGCATTAATAATGCCAATTATAAATAATATTTAGAATAAATTAAATATTCGACTTAAACCGAATCTCTCTACAGCAGTCTCAAAACTGATACTGAAAAGCGGTCTGTCTTTATATTTTCTTATATCATATTACATTTGTGAAACTTGAATTAATGACTATTTATTCAAAAAAAAGATTAAAAAAAAATATCGATATATAGGAAAAGTAATAAATAATCTTAGATATCTACAGTTTGCTATTTTACTTTGTCACTGTAACTGGCTTGCCACTGCCGATGTTCATTGATTCTTTTTTATACATGTCAGGTGCACAATAGGCTGAGGGTGAAGAGGGATAAGGTTGTACGAAGGGAGTTACCAATGGACAATATTTTATTTCACTTGCATTTACATGACTTGGTGTGACAAACTGTTCTCTTGTTTCTGTGGTTAATCCACTGTGTGGAATGAAACGTTGTGGCTGATGTACCTGACGAATCTTGGCCGACTGCGAAAACCATGAAGAATCTCGCATCGGCAGTTGTTCACGATCAACACTATCGATCGGTAAATGATTCGGCGTATTGCCAAAACCCCATGTTTTTGGATATTCTTCAGTGTCCCAATAAGTAACTGGATCTTTTTTTGCTATTCCCTGCCACTCGTCTCTAAAACAAAAAATATAACATTTTGTTAAAAAAACTTCAATAGTAAACAAGCTTACTTTCTCCATCGGCGATGTTCTTTATTATAAGTTGTTAAATACGGATCGAGCAAATTAAAAACTCCTTGTTCGCTGGGATCCCATGACCGCGGTATTGCTCTTCTCACTTTTTCATCTTCAAGTAAAACCTAAACAAACAGAAGTAAAGCATCAATTAACACCCTGAGACTTCATCTTTTAAAGCTGATTTTTAGTAGCTCAAAACTATACTTTTCGGCTATCGTAAAGTACAATAAGAAATTCGAAACGCTCAATCTTTCAGAATAACTCTTACTTTCGTCACTGGTTGAGTTTCATCTGTCAAATAGGGTAATTGTCGATCTATTCGATCAAGTTCATATTTCATGTTTTCTTTTGCATCAAATTCTTGTTTATATTCACTTTTTTGATTTGCCATTGTTAATGAACGATTCCACCCATGAGCTTTTATCTAAAAAAGAAATAAAAATCCTTCTAGACCAACCACCATCGACCAATAATCTTCAAAAGATGGTTCCCGTTCATAACTAGGATGTTAGATAATTTTCAGAGATTTTTTCGCTATTTTTACAATTCTCAAGATATTTCAACGTATTTTAATCGGATGTTGTGCGTCGTGTTTTGGACGTGGCGGTGAGTGTTAATTGAAGGTTACGGACATCCGGCGTTAGTAGTTTTTCATCTGAGTATTGTTGATTAATACCACAAACGCCCGATGTGCTCTATATCTACTTGCTGTAGTAGTTTTAATTTGAAACTGCCGACGAGTGTTAGTGACTAATGACGTATTTTACAAGCACAAATTTACTGTTCTCCAGCCTAGGCAATACTTTCTCGAAAAGTTTTCCGGAAGTCTTTAAAAAACGAAAAATTCTTAAGAACTCCTAAGAGAGCCCAATAAAGACTCTTTGAAGACGCACCTTTCCCTAGGAAGTTCCTAGGGACAGCTCATTTTTCAAGGATGAAGTAGAACGGCTCGATTTCTTCTAGTACGTTGAATGATAATACCTTTTCAACAAAATCTGTCATATAATTCACTTTCCAGTGAGCAGGTGCTTTTCTGTGATGATGAATTTGATCATTGTAAATTTCTTGTTGTGGATATTTATTATCGAAGTACAGACTGTTTGTACTTTTGAAATGTTGTTCAGGTGTGATTTCGTCAGCACAGGCTAATTTTGGTGGCAATGGATCAGTAAGAACGCGCTGAAACAAAATATCTGTTAGTAAGTATATGGATGTTTTGTGAAGAAACTTCGAAACCTTTACCTTAAAATTTGAGCTAGGAAAGTAATAGCCTGGGCGGTACTGATGTCCGACGCCTGAACTTGTTTGAAATAAGTCTTGGCGTCGTTCATTTAATCCTGTGTCCAACATAGTCAGTTAAGAGAATAATCTGAAAGTCAATCAGTTATAATAAAAATTCTTAAAAAAGCCATAGTAGACACGAAAGAGTTCAGATCGGTCATAATGCTAAAGGTTTTCCTCAACTAGCAAACAAAATTTGCGAGACGACAATCCGATTCATTTCACGGTACCTAGTATATTGTCACTTTGTTCCCTTAATAGTCAAAACAGACATGTCGCCATCGTCTCCTTGCTGTCGCAGAGCAACACCTCTAAAATCTATTCCGTATTAATAAAAAATAACTTAAAATTAAAATTTTTAATAAAATGATGGTATATTCTTAATATTCCCCGAAGGAGTTTTTTTTGACACAGAATTATTATGTTAGTGGTCGATGGTTATATTTTGATGGTCGTATGCGACCAACCGATATTTTTCTCCGCAGAAACGGTCACCGTCACACTTTTGGTGCTACTGTACACTTGTCTCACTTTTTAAGCCGACTGAGTGTTTAACTTCTGAGTGTTTTAGTGACATTTAAGCCAATGCACTTAGTCATCAGTCCACGTATCAACTTAACTCTTTCGAAATGTCATAGATAGCACTGCTACTGTTGTACAGTACTCAAAGAAAACTGTTAATTTTTTAGTTTGACTCATCTTGAAATCGGACACCACCTGACATTGATTGTCAGATCCAGTTCTTAACTTTGATGTCCGTTGAATCTCTTTACCGTCATCCAGCAGAGTAGAATAATTCAGTTGTGTTGCTCTCATTATGTGGAGGATTCACAATGAAAGAAAAACTCAATAATATGCTTAACTAAGGATTCGAATTTTTGTATTTATGCTTAGTAATGAGTATTCATCATCTTCAGAGACATCTTACTTCTTCACTCTGTTATCATTCGCTAATAACATATAATAACCGCTGTTTAATCTGAATAACTCCAACTCTGCTTCAAGGTAATCTTCTAGCCAGAGCTCCAGTTGGTTACTAATAACGGTGTGGATGATTTTGTTAGAAGCCTATCATTTGTAGGGAAGATATAGAGCTATTGAAGCTGTCACTTGTCAATACTCTAAATTAGTAACGGTATCTGGGGATATTCTCCCTCCTTTTGTCCTGGATTATTCGTTAAAAATAGCAGTGACTTTCGCAATCAAATGTGGATTGACGTGAATTGTCGTAATCAGTCCCTTCGTTGTAAAAAATTACTTCATATGAAGAAGCACTTTAGAACTTCTTTTTAGACAGATGCATCCGCATCTACATGGGACCGATAGTTAGACAAAATGAAAAAGGAGACTTTTGCTTTTTTAGTGTCTATCAAAATACGTAAGACATACTTGGCTATTGATTTCATCTTACCTGGTCATAATTATAGTAAACATCCTAGCACCTTAAGATATTTGTTCGTCTTTTATTTTGAGACTCTATGGACAAGCGGCCCTTGTTAAACGATGATAGTTTAAATGAACAACAAGCAGCAGCCGTTCCACAAATGAAAAGTCACACTCACGTATTTACGAGTTTTCCTAGTTCAGCGGTTGATCAAGATGATGCTGATGAGAATTACGTTGGTAATAATAATCGTGATGCTCATGTATATAATACAACGAATTCTGATCAATTCTCATTGCCGCGACCCGCAACATCTTCAACAGCTAATAATAAACAACAATCACGTTTATGGCAATTTGATTATTATCGACAATATTTTGAGGTTGATACAAAACAGGTTTTACAAAGATTATTAGGTACGTGTATTTTAGCTGTTATCTGAACACTGGTGTAACAATTTACGGTGGTCATTCGCATCCCTGAAGTTATCTAAATCATACTACCATTTTGATTCTAGGCAGCATAACACCAAGACCGAATCAAAGTTATTTCGATAGTACTATCCGCCAAAATCCGGATCTGTACGGACCGTTTTGGGTTTGTGTTACATTTATTTTCACAATCGCCATTAGTGGAAATATTAAAGATTATTTTCGTTTATCGTCAACCGAATTTCAAATTGATTTCAGTAAAATAACGTTGTCATCTATTGTAAGTATGTGAGATATTTGCATGGTTACTAAGGGTGATTTAAAGATGAAGTAATGAAGGCAGATTAGAAAACAACTTGATCTCAAAAAGATATTAGTTTTTTAATAAAATAGATCTAAACGTTATTTTTTTCTGATTTAGATCTTATTTCTTTATTGGTGGTTGATGCCAGCATTTGTTTATTTATTTTTTCGTTGGCGCTTAAATAGAATTGAATATACATATTTAGAATTACTCTGTGTATATGGTTATTCATTAACAATATTTATTCCAATTTGTATCTTATGGATGATTCAAATAAATTGGCTACAATGGTTATTAACAATTTTCGGTTCATTAATTAGTGGTAGTGTATTAATTGTCACATTTTGGCCAACTGTATCGATCGATCAAAAGCGAGTAACAGCATTGTCTATGGCAGCCGTTTTTTTAATGCATACATGTCTAGCTGTCAGTATTATGTTAGTATTTTTTCACGTCACAGATTCAAAAACCAAACTGTCAACTATTTCGACTACTATCCTGGGAACAGTAGCGACAACAAAACGTATAATCGCAGCAACAGCAAAAATTTGATAATACAAAAGACTATGATAAATACTTTCTCATGAAAGAACAGTTTTTTCCGGATGACTTGAGGAGCAGATGTGTTTTTTTTGTGCATAAACTTTGTACGATTGACCGTTTTTGTCTTATCTATTGGTCTTAATTTATTCCATTGATGAGTGAAGTTTCCCTAGTAGAAAAGAGGAATTCTCATTACTGTATTGATACAAATATTTTTAAAAACGATTTTACTGTATGGATTATTATGGATATATTTTCTCTCCATGATCGTTGTTGTTTTTTTCTTCCATGTTATATTATATTTTTGGCTTCTATCATTATTATTGTTGTTAACATTTTCTGACAAAGTTATGAATATACAGAGAGACAATGAATTGTTAATGACTGATTGCAGGAGTCTGATTCGAGCCGTATGTTTATGCAAACATACAGGCTCTGGTCACTGATAAAATATGTAAGCTGTATGAATTGAGCACTAGAGGGAGAACACACTATAGCAGTGCACAAGATGGAAATGAGAACATCTCAGAGTTTAAATTCCATGAACTCTATAGTGTTCTTTTGTACTTTACTTCTGTCTGTTCTATCCTTATCTCTCTCATTCACTCAAACTCAATTATTAATATTCAAACAGTTTGATGAACGCGTAGTGCATGTTATCTAAGAAGTGCATTTGCTAATTGGGTTAAGAGATACTTTTGCCTTGCATTTTCGTCCGCCCTTTATTAGAATAACTCAGTATTTAGCAGGTATATTTCACTTTCAAATAGGTAAACTAGCCAGAATGATTGAATCTTACTTGACACTTTAAGCGAATCATGATTAATTTGCACATTACTAGTTTAACTTTTCTTTATTCGACTAATTATGACATTTGCTGTTCTGTAACTGTTGTTACGTGAAATTATCTGAAAATTTGGACATATAATATATATCATTATTTATTTAAAGAGAATTATACTATTGAAAATACTTTTCCTCTTGAGTACTAAACTTGATGTCACCAATAAACACGTGCACAATAAAAATGTAGATGATATTGAAGATAAGAAAGGAAGAGAAGAGCAGAAGCATGGAAAATTTTTTTTAATAATTATTTTCTACATACGTACAAAATTTCTAAACACAGATGGATAATATGATGAGTTATGAAGCAAAACGTTTTGTGTTCTCAATGTATTGATGTATGTGCTCTACTAAGAAACAATTTTGTTCTACACTCAAAAAATCGTACCCCTTTAAAATCTGTTCTATACCAGCGTAAGAATTTGTGCCTGTAACTAATGTGAAGTTGGCTAGCATTTGCAATCTTTCTTGGGCAAAGCGTGTACAGTGTAAGAAGTAGTGTTCCGCTGTTTCGGGAGTGATTCAGGTCTGACATAAAGGACTGGGTACAAAATGTTGCTTGTATTGGTTCGCTGAAAGAAAACTGAATCCTAAACGCATCTTTGTCATGTGAGTAATATTACGTGTATGTCCGACAGAGACATATAATACAAACTTTGTTGTATTTTAAAATGCTCTACCTTCGTTCGTGTATAATCGTTGTTCAAAATCGTTTATTGCAGATTAAAAAAAAGAAGAGAGAAAGATGCTACCCAAAAAGGAAAAAGAAGCAGAACTAAAACCGCTGATCAATCGTGTTGGTACAAATGTCAAAATAGGAATCGTTGGATTGCCGTAAGTATGAAAAGATGACTATGTCACACGTGTTATTGTTATAGGAAGAGTCATTGTTTTTTATACAATATCGGACGGATATCGTGTAATTTCAATGAAATTTACAATTATTTCGTTGTTTTTATTTTATTAACAGTAAATCGACATTTTTTAATGTCTTAAGAAGGTCGTCTGTATTTGTTGAGAACTTTTCATACTACACATTTGCTCCTCATGAAAGTACAAACTAATATTTTTTTCTTGTCAGCAATGTGATGCATGTTTTCATGTTTTTCTGGGTTGTGTTCCTGTTTCTGATGCTCATTTTGATTTTTTAACAGAATTCTATCAACCGTTAACGCCTCATATAAAAGTTTGTGATGAAATTTTTTATATGATTCGTACGTTTAGTATTCATATTCACTCGTTTAACCATCCAACATCAAAAGCTTTTGTCTTTGTTTAAGGTATATTTGATGAAATTGATATTGCACGTGTAGAAGGAAATGTTGGTGGATCCATTCAGAGATATTGAAATTATAATGGATGGATTAAGGTAAAAATCTTGAAGGAAATATTCTAAAGCTTTGTTGAGAATACATTTTTTTAGATTGAAAGATATCGAGATGGCACAAATAATTCACAATGGTTTGGAAAAGAAAGCTATATACGGGCATGACCAAACTTTCAAAATCGATATGTAACCGAAACTCTCTAAAAATCGTTTTAGTGATTGGAATGAGAACGACGTATGATAATTCTGAATTTTTTAAGCTAAATATCGTCAACAAGGCAAACAGTAAAATGTGAAAGATGAAGATATTATGTATTTTAAAGTAAATGCTGCGACTAATCTGACTGCTTCTAAAAAATGACTTACAATCTCATAATTGAAATGTATTAGGCAAATGAACGACAACAATATTTTTTGTTAGTACCAATTTTGTGAAACACTGTCTCACTTTTTTCTTATTTTATTCTAAACGTTTTGTTATTTTCTTTTCTTTTTCTTTACAAGTAAATATGATAGTTGTTATTGTTTTTTTTCACAAGTAAATTTCTTTAAATATAGTTCAATATACATCAGTATTCGACGGAACTTTTTGGTTGCTTTGTCCTCTTGCATTTTTCGGATGAATTTAACTCATTTGCAACTTTTAGATGTCTTGGAATCCTGAGCAGGGATTTCTCCACGATCAAAGTTATCCGAATAATTATTATAATCCGGGTAACAATGATGGTCAGCAAAATTATCCACAACAACAATTTGATCAATCCGGCCAATACTATCAGCATCCGCACCAGCAACAATCACAAACACCTTATCCCACACAATTCGTGCCGCAACCACAATATCAGACCACAGGTGGGAATTTTATGCCACCACCAAGTTCAGCAGGATTCTATAAGCCAAGTGATTATATGAATCAAAATTCACAACAAACTAATCCAACAACTCCTGATGAGCTGGTTGATGAGCCACCATTATTAGAAGAATTAGGAATTAATTTTGATCATATATTTAAAAAAACAAAATCAGTGTTAAATCCATTCGCTAAACCTGATACATCAATTTTGGATGATAGTGATTTAGCTGGCCCATTAGTATTTTGTTTTGCATTTGGTTTTAGTCTACTACTATTAGGTACGTAAAAGTTAATATTCTGTTGATGGTTGTTTGTAGAGGCGAGTTTCTATTGCTTAATCTCGCAAACAAAATCCTACTAATATCTTTCGTTTTGACGTGCTTGTTTCAGAGCTAGAATTTTGAAAAAGAAATTCAACATGTTTTTGCTCGAAGGTATCTAAAAAAGTCTACGATGAGTTTTCTGATAAACCAGGTTTTTCATTGTTGACCATTACTGCTCCTTGAAATTTAATTCGACTGAACACCTTTTTATGTACTTCTGAGCAAAAAACGTGTCGATTTTCTTTTTCGAAGTTTTAGCTCTAGTAAAAATTTTAAGCTTAATCTAAGCTTCCTTCACCTTGTCCTAGAAACCCAAAAAACGAGGAGTATATCCTTGAGAAGAGACTACTATTTAATCGTTTTTGGTTCTTGTTCAGGTAAAATACATTTTGGTTATGTCTACGGTATTGTTCTTATTGGATGTTTTGCAATGTATAGCTTATTAAATATGATGTCTGAAAAACCTTGTTCAGGAATTTATGTTACAAGTGTACTTGGCTATTGTCTTTTGCCGATGGTTTTATTATCATTTTCATCGTTTCTATTCAAATTAAATGGTCCTATTGGACTTGTTATCGCAGCATTTTTTATATTATGGTGTTCACTATCAGCCTCTAAACTATTTTCTACTTCACTATCAATGATCGGTCAGCAAGTACTTGTTGCATATCCATGTTGTCTATTCTACGGTGTTTTTGCTTTATTAACCATCTTTTAATGTTATTTTTAATTGGCATTATTTTTTTTTAAACGGGTGTATTTTTTTGTTTGTTAACTCATTATTGTTTTTGGAATTAAGAAAATTAAACTAATATATATTACAATTATATTACATATATTACAACGATTATGAGTAATTAGTTTCTATCTAATTATCGTACAAAAAGTAGCTACGCATCGTAATGTCTCAACTGAGATACAATCAAGGAGGAAACAGCAGATTTTGTGACTTTTGTAATCTGGACTTTGTTCCACAGGTAATCAACTTTTTTCAAATTTTGTTGTACTCCTGAAGACTCCTGGGTATTCTTCATGACTTTGCTGAGCCCGAAGAATTTTTCTAACTGTTTTTGAATTTTCCCGCGTTTTTCCAGCTTAGCCCCATTTTCAGTCATTTTTACAGATTTTCGGGATTTCATCAGATTCTCATCCCTTTTTCCGATTTTGTATGGAAATTTGTATAGAATTCTCCAGGCTTCTGTAGGTCTGAAAGTCCACAGCTGCTTGAAATTCTGCTGTTTCCCCCTTGGATACAATCCATATTTTAATCAAGTATCTCAGTTGAGAAATCAATATTTCTGCGAAAACATTCGTTTCTCAACTGAGATACATTTTATAAAATATGGACTTCACCAATTTCTTAACTAGGATACAATTTTGACACGTGCGTTGAAACTTGCTATTGTGCAAGGGTCGGGTGTACTAAGGTCTGTTATTCAATAGTTATATAAGTATGAAACAGTGATAAGACATATTTCAAAAAGAAATGGATTTTGTTTGAAAAGAAACTCAAAAAGACGCTCCTTCCATATTGTTTCAAGAAAATCTTTTTCATCACCAACGTACGAATAAACATGAAAGCGAAAGATAGGTTTATACATTTAATGATTGTTCTTGTTCAATTGTTTTAAAAAACGATAAAATAACGTGATAATTAGTATCCATGGACATGAAAATACACAATATTTGACCATATAATGTGACAATAATTCCTCAAATAGTCAATAGAGATACATCATATATCTAATCTCATTTCATTCACTATTGAATAATAGAAGTTAGTACATCCCACACTGCCAAAATTGTATCTCAGAAATTCGTGCACTCGTACAACCGATCCTTGCACAATAGCAAGTTTCAACGCACGTGTCAAAATTGTATCCTAGTTAAGAAATTGGTGAAGTCCATATTTTATAAAATGTATCCCAGTTGAGAAACGAATGTTTTCGCAGAAATATTGATTTCTCAACTGAGATACTTGATTAAAATATGGATTATATCTCATATTTAGTAATTTTACAACCGCTATTTCTGTTACTAGAGACTCACGAGGGAACCACCCGAGGTGCTAAAAAGCTTTTCGACTGGGGGTTTCATGGTTCGATAGGGCATAACTAGGTATGATATATCCTAGCTTGGTTCGTGCCGAAGTTGCTTCTAGGAAGAGTTATGAATTTTTTAAGTTATAAGCAGAATTCCCACTTTTACCGCTAAATTTTCGTTTTTTCATATAAAAAAAAGTATTAGTTTTATATTTTTCTTATATATATCATAACCACCCGTTTTAATCTTTTAAAAGGATCAATTGAAAATAGATAAGGATCTGAGAAAAAAAAATTTACAACATTTTTTCTAGTTATATAGCTACTCTTACTTCGCCGATGAATAAGAAAGGTTCATTTGAATAGTTATAAACTGTTTTCGAGTTAAGTCATTATTTACTGTTTTCATCTCTTCTC
>CAJNOQ010000308.1:0-55525 GCA_905250885.1 Didymodactylos carnosus | reverse complement strand
ATGCAATCTCTGAAGAATGTAACAACGATATCACTGGCCAAACCAAAGATTTTCAAGCAATTCCTTAGATTCCATTTTGAAGAGGACACTTCCCTCTATCTGTTGATGTAACTTCTTAAAAAACTTTCCGCTTGTAAAAAGACGCTCCATAATCTCCTCTTCCATATTTGAAAAATCCAGCTCTCTAGCTTTCACCATTCAAAAGTTATGCAAAAAACATCCATATGCTATTCTTTTTTTGGATGGACAATAGTACTGATCATTTTGTCTCAGTCAATGGTGCATAACAAACCACGCATTTTCCTAGCACATTCCTCGGCTTTTTCACGTTCACAAATTGCGTCGATGCGATGTTTAACCATGATAAAATTAGCAGTGACATTATAGTCCGATTCTATGTCATGATACAGTTTAGACATAGCCGATATCCTTCTCAGATAACTTGTTCAAATGAATTGTGATTAAAGCCGCAGTGAATACAAACTATATAAACTGTATCTGCTAAAATTTCAATTCAAATTGAATGTCTAACTCGAATGCAGTTAATAATGTATTGTTTAATTTCATCCGCAGCTAATTGATATTTATCATCGTCGCTAAAGACACAAATAACGATACTACCATTCATATGTACTAGTTCACTCTTCAATATCTTCGAGGTTTTTGGTGCCATTGCCATCAAATATAATTGGAAAATGAAGATAAAAGTTTTTCTAGGAGATTTTTGAAAAACCAGGTTACATATAAAAGTTTTCTAATAGGATTGTATCGATTTTTTTACATGGACTGTTAGCCCGGGATCTCTCCCTCAAAACCAGAGTCAAGTGAAACCTTGATTTTCCGCGGTTCGGGCGTTGTATCGGATTTCCTACGAGTCCCAGAACTGGCACCCGGCGACAATTGATAGCCTTGAAAACTGATGGATGATTATAGGTAATCAATCATGCTGAGTCTTGTGGCAATATTTTTTTTAGAAAAAGTTTTAAAAATCTTATTATATATTTAAATCTTTATTTTCAGGCTACAGGGTTTTCAGGCTGTTTTCACCTAATAATAAAAAATTCACCATTCACTCAAAAAACATCACAACAAGTTCAAAACTTCAGAATGTAGAGTATTGAGGCTCTTCTGTATCCTGTTTATAGGAGATCTAGAAAGAGAATTTATAAAATTTTAAGCTTTCTCGAAAGGGTTTCTAGAAAACCCATTAACTTTACTATGCTTTTTCGATTTTTGCGATCTTATAATCACGTTTAGCAGAAAAAGTAACCATATCCTAAAGTTTTGAACTTGTTGTGATGTTTTTTGAGTGAATAGTGAATTTTTTATTATTAGGTGAAAACAGCCTGAAAACCCAAATTATTACAATAAAGATTTAAACATATAATAAGATTTCACGGTTCTTATATTTTGAAATGAATAGTAGTTCCATCAGATCCAGCAATCGAATATCAAATTTTCAAGAAAATTCTGATACATTTGACGCTCGAATAATATTTCAAACGATATAATATAAACTTTTTTTTGACGGTTTTTTGGAAGGGGAATTATAACATAATCTCTCTCATAGAATGTCTTTCAATACTTGTGTCCATCATCAGTTTTGTAAACTAGCTAGCAATTCCTTGCTAGCCCATAGAATATAAACTGAGTCTTATCAGAACACGATCAGCGTGTACACGGAACTGCATTGATACAAATATTTCTGAAAATGTTTAGGAGTTTGACCCTTAGATACAACATAACTATTCACAGCATCATTTAACTCGGACAGACAAAGCCAAAAGTTTCGACTAGTCCTATAAAGCAACTGACGCATCAACCTTAGCAAAGTGTTCAAATGTTACTTCGTAGCTCACTCTCACACGGGATTTCCAAATGCCCTTTTATAAAGGGACTGCCCCTAAAAAATCTGTTCCACTGGATGTTCCCTATGTAAGGACTTTTTCTTCTGTTTTCAATAGGATTTTTACTTCTTTTGTTTCGCTTTCATTTCAATTTTCTCAAGGGTATTGTATGACAAATAATGTATTTTGTCTTGAAGCACACAAGGCTTCCTTTAATTGATTATTTAGTTGGCCTTCCTTCTGAAAAGTTTTCCATCTATTACTAGTTGTCAACTTAATTGTTCTAGATTCCCTCCATTTCTTTGCGTAGGGCGCCAAAAAATGTTCTAAAACACACTGTGCGGATTTTAGACGACATTGCTTGTTAGAACTTTTGGGATTTCTGTCAAAATTCAATGAAATCCGATGCAATCTGGTCAGACTCCACCAGATTTCATCGAAACCTATTACCTGCAATCTAATTGACGAATCTTGTGGCATCCGACAGCCAGAATTAGTCGGATTGAAATATTAATTAAATTATTTCTTATACTGCTAACAACACTAGAAATAACTTTTTAACTTTTTTCAAACAAGAAATTATCACCGATGTTTTATTAGTTCATTTTAACGTTTGCATTTGTATGTGAACTGTCTGCACATGTTCGATTGATGTTCGCTGTAATTCTCTTATGAGTCGTACATGTCGATATTTTGGATCACTGTTGGTCAAATTTGTAATCTGTACTCCACTAGAAGAACGTCGTCTTTCATCACAACATCTTGTGAGAATAGTAAATGGTAATGTATATCGACACAATAGTCGTTTATAAATTTTTAAATAGATGTGAAGAAAAGAATTTCGAAATTTTTTACCCACAACACAATAGAATACAAAATTTAATGCATGATAAGCATTTTGTATTGTTCGTAGAATTTCATTCAGTAATGGATGTTGAAAGCATTTTGCATTGGGTTGAAACGAATTAATAATTAAATAAAAGTTAAATGGACTTGTCATTAAAAGAAATAAAATATTCACAGCAATTAAAACAACTGATAGATTATCGGATATTCTAAACCTTGCGTGGGTCTGTCTCATGTGTCGACCGCCTCCAGCAACAACTGTTAAACGCCGTCTTTCACATACTTTGAGAACAACAATGAAGCTACATATGGTGGTAATAATAAATGGAATTAGAGCATAAATGAATCCATCATAAATATTCCATAGTACACATCCTCCTCTATGATGTTGCATGTTTGAGAAAGAAACATTTTGTGTTGATGTTGTATGATATAGATATGTTGAATTGGCTATTGTTGAGGATAAATTAATTGGATATTGGAACGCTCGTTGAAAATGATGAGATACATCTTGACTATTGTTAATGCTGATGTTTTTGTCATTTCGTATACTACTAGATAAACAAATAGAGTTTATTTTTGAATTTAAACCATACTTGAACAGTAACTGACCATCGAATAAAAATAATGGTATTGCAATTATTAAAAATAAAATAGTTGTACGTATCCATGATGTCGGACGATGCGCTTGAAGACTGAGAAGAGCGTGAACTCGTTCGATTGACATTGAACATAATTGCCATGAACATAAATGACCAAGATAAGCAACAAGAAACGAATGAAGATGACATTTTCTAACCGATAGTTTCCGTATATCATGTTTATAAAAATTGTTATGACGAACGAATATCGATGTTAAATAGGCAATATTCAAACCACAAATAATAGCCAGATTCCGATAGACGGATAGTTTTCTTAATGATTTCGACAGTAAAATAAGAACTGATAGTCCATTACCAAATAAACCAATGACAAACAGTATTATAGTGCAATAAATGTACAATGACGATGAAAAGTAAGCCTGATTATGATGATCACTCAAGGTGGAAGATTGTATAATTGCTGCTGATGGCTGTAGGACAGATATATCAAAACATTCCACGAGTTGACGAATAATATGCCATACACAAATGTGACTGGAATTTGATGCCACATGTCGTAAGAGAAACGTACATGATGATAAATTTGAATTAACAGATGAACACCAACATGTGTAAAAATAATTGTATCCGCATAAAGTTAAGTTTGTTTTTGTCACTATAGAACCCTAAATAATATTGAAATAGTTTACTCATTTCAATCACACAACTTAGCATACTCAATGGGTTGAGGGGACGACTGATGCAGTTCAAAGCTGATTAAACAAGTATCTAGTACTAGAATTTGATACACAACACAAATAAAACGAGTAATGATTTGAAATTAGTGGTTGTGCTATATTTTTTAACGTTAAGATTGATCTCTAGTTATTTATCGTATACTTTCTTTAGCTAACGCTAATGCTTTAAGGGTCCCCTTAGAAATTATCTCCGACACCGCACATCCTATCTTGATGAAACTTTCAATAAATGTTCGGCTTAATGAGTTACGGGAATGAAAAATTTTTTTTGTCTCCAAGTCTTACCGTTCACGAGTTTTCCAGAGATCAAGGTCCCTGAAGTACTTCTCAAGATTGTTTAATATATTTCAAGGTGGAGAGTTCGGATTTGTTTTGTTTTAAGCTAGACACCCAATTACATGGTCTGACCGCACCAATTTTTCAATTAAGCCTTTATTGGTTTTCCAGGCAACCAACAACCTCCAAACTCTGAAAACTCCTTCCGGATTTTCTAAAAAGCCTAAAGTTGATAAAAAACTGAGACCTAATTCAAAAATCAGTGCCAGTCAGACCATGTAGTTTCTTTTCCTCTTTTAAATGAAAAAAGAATGAACTCCCTACGACAAACCGCTATAAAAAATCTTGGGAAATACTTCAGGTGTAACTCTTATACAGAGAAAACGCGGTATTAAATCCTGTATGAAATACTCAATTTTAGAACTTCTAGGAAAATGCCTGTAACTTTTTGATGTAAGGTCGTACAGAGTTGTGCGAGGTCTTATTATCATCAGCAACATTTGCTCTACAAATCTGTGTGTTCAGAAAATTTTTAATTGCATAAGTACCCAGGAAAAAACTATTATTTGAAAACCCGGTTTTTCGAGGCTCCTAGAAAACTTGCTCAAAATCCGCGAAAAAACACTTTTGTAACGAAAAGCGATACAGATTCTGTAAGTAGACACTTCAGGCTATCTTTCCATGTGCGTATCTCAAAACCGATTTTTTGACCGAAAATCATCATTTCTGAGGGGATGGGCCCTTAACTAACATCATTGCTCAGAGTTGCACTATAGTCCGTTGTTCTCTTTTTGTGATTTTCTATCTTTCTAGTAAAATTGAATTCCCCATTTATGTTTATCGATGTCTTGTATCTTTACTTTTCGCTCTATATTATAGTATTGGCCAAAACTCTAAAATGCTCTATTATTGCTAACCACAAGTACTCGTAGCTTGTTAATTTGTGCACATATAGTATAGACGATTTGCTGACCACCCAATAAGTTTGAACTTCTTTGACTGCATAGTTCGTACTGGATAAAGACTCCAGTATTTCATTAAAGTAAGTATCGCGTTTAATATGTGCAGAAAAGATGCATATTTTTTTGTCACGCATCGTTCGTATCCGTTTATGTTGTAGAAGTAAAATAGAGGGCGTTTAGTTTCTCCTACAGTAGATAAATATGTAAACATAAAAAAGTGCGTATTTAGGCTATGTTTTTCTTACTTATTTAGACAAACACCACTGGTGCGAAGTACATATGTGCGATACAAACTTTTTTTTGTTGTAGACTCCAGTTGTATGAAAAAATTTTCTTTTTATTGGTCTAGGTTTCGCTTGGTGAGGAGAAAAAAATGAATAAAAATTATTGTTTTGAAAAGTCGAAGAGAAACGGCGACTTTTGAACCGAAAACTCGAAAAAAGTTGACCTCTCAACATGAAATCTAACTAGCGCAACAAAAACTTTCTATTTATTCCATTCGGAATTTGCGTTCCTGATTCTGCACATCTTCAGTGCCAAAGCGCTCTCTAACATGTTTCTGAATAAGTCGACAAGCTATACGTCAATCGCCCATCCGTGGGTTTGACTGAAGTATCTCAATTTCAAGACAAACTACAGAAGTAGCAGTCCGTTCTAGGTAAAACGTTTAAACAATCTATACTATTCATATTAGACACTATACGATAATGCCTACAGGATATCGAATAAATAAAGTCTCTAACTCACTTTCCTTTGTACGATCGAGGAAGGCAACATTTTGATTCTGTTTTAGCCTTCTTTCGTTGCAAATTATGGATGTTTTGTTACGATAGATCAGGAATAATATAATAGTTTTCAAACTCCATCTTGTGACTACCATATACAATTTTTCAGTCGTTTAGAGTGTATGTGATAATTCTATTGTTTACAGAATCCTTTTCAGCACGAAATGTTCGTGATGAATAGAATGTAACTGAAAAACTTAAATAATATGACGGTACCGATTAATAATACATAATAGTTTTGGAAACTGATTTCTCCAGTCATAAAATCTGATGAGAGTATATTTTCTTGAAATATTTACCAGAAGGAGAAAAGATGGAAGAGAGAAAAAACTAGATTCGCAGCAGGAATATAACTTGACATATACAAAGTAGGAGTATAGTAAATTAAACTATAAGTTTTAACTCGAAAAAAAACCCATTATTCTGCTGTCCCACGGAATCGAAAATCAAAACATAACAATGAATTCTGTTCGACAGTCACGAATTTATAAACAAACTCACTTGATCAAACGGTTCGTCGTCGTCATTCATTATTGATATCATTTATGCTTCGCCAAGTTATCTATCAGTGATAAAAAAGCGATTTTTCTCTTCTAAGGCACGGTCACTATTCCCGACCTTAAACACAAGTGTTCTATGTTTTCAAGTGACAAAGTACGAATATTAATCAAATGTTTTGCAAAAAAAAAGTTATTACATTGAGTGCTATAAAAACGAAATTACTATTTTCTTCTGTTTAGTACATAAAAAATGGACATAAAAACTTCCTTCTTTTTAAATAGCAGTATTGCACGATTCTTTTTCCGGTATTCTCTCTTTATCATAGTATACTGATGTTTTTGTGTTAGAAATAAAAACCTAAAACTATTTTCTATAAGTACTCATAGATAAAATTTCCTGTTAATATAATTTAAGAGGTGTTAACTTCAGTAAGAAAAAGATTATTTACTGAAGTTCATCGCTCAAATCCAATTTTTGGTGAAGTAAATTAGATCTAGCCGTGACTTATAGCAACACAAAACAACTTCTTTGTGGCGAATGCACTGTATAATACCCTCTTTTGAAAACAAGTATTACGAGTCAAAAATAGAAAAACTTATACTGTGAGTTTCTTATTCATTTTCAAGTGTATAAACAAAAGTCTATTAGTTTAACAATGTGTTAAAACAATTTAAATTAAAAAAGCTAATGAGCGTGCCATCATAGTATATTAATAAATCAAAAAATGACAGATTACTAGTTTTTAATTTAAAGTTCTGTGTCACACAATCCTTTGTAACATTTCTAACTTCTACTGTAACAAACAAATACGTTATTTTCACAGAGAAAAGCTGTCAAAGCATGAGAGATATCACAATGAGCCCCATAGGAAAAGTATGAGAAGAAAACCTTCAAATTCATTTATCAACTAATGATAGGCAACACAATTGTTTTTCTGCGTGAATGCGTAAAAATCTTCCCGCTTATCAAAGAACTATCGGAATTTATATTTTTTACATAAATTTGCGCTCAATCGCTTACATTCGGTACATTATAGAATAATGTTCGAATCATCTAAATCAGTGTATTTATTGAATACGGGTTTTATCTTGTCTTAAAAAGAAAAAAAAACAAATAAAATAACTGGATCTAAATCACTAATACATTTATTTTATTTCCATATGTCAAAAAAATTTTAGTTCTGACGATTGTGTCTTGTTGTTTCGAACTTGTAAAGAAAGAAAGAAAAAACCAAGACAATTGTTTTGAAATATAACGGAAGGACGGAGAAAAAGAATTCTTTTAATCAACTTATTAAATATTGAAAACTCTGACTCCATCATATTGTTAATTAATTTTCCTTTAGGTAATGACGTAGAGAAAAGATGAATGTTTATTTTAATCACACATCACTTTTCGGTTCATTTAATAGCATCATAAAAAATGGATGAAATGAGACAGCTCGTTAGATACAATAAATAATAAATTATTAGTTCTATACTAATAATTCAACATACCAGCAGGCATCTGATTCATCTCAACGAATTAATATTCGTGACAAACCTTTCCCTACTGTTCAAAGAGAAAGAGGAAATGGATTGATAGTATAGTAGTCTGTTGAAATCGAAGATTTTATAATAAAATCTCATTAGATTCTCCTTAGAAGATTTCAAGAAATACCATTACATCAGGATGTAATGGCATAGTAATATTAGAAAACACGCGATCTTAGAGCCGATATTAGAAGTTATCTTAGAGCTGTCTATTTGTAAAATGTATGGAAACTTACCTGGAACTACACACACCACCATCCGTCACTTATCGTATATATTAAAAAAAGCTCTTACAACAGTAAATAGCTCAGATGTCATCAGTAATTCAACTGAATATGTCGTTCCTCTTATGCCACTATATTACTTCAGTATTGAAAGATGCTTGAAGAAGCGAAAAGTGAACTTGTGTGTTCTATGCACATCATCGACGCTTCGAGCTTCCTTCAATTACTCAAAATAATCGTCAAACACTTCATCTAAACTTTGGACTCAAATTTTAGACAGGCAAATGCTAAGTCAACAAGTTCAACGACACATTATTTAAAATACACCACTATTACATTTTTCTAAACATTTAACTTTATTGTTTCATGTAAGGTTAACAATAAATACCATTTAGAAAAATTTCACAAGATTCAAAAATCCTCTCATATACACAGGCAAGAACGAGAAAAAAAATGCAAAAAATGGAAAAAACAAATATCTCAAACACATTGTATCTGACTATAAATATCACTTCTTGACATCTTATTACATACACTTAACAATCATTCAGGTTGAATGGAATATTAATATACAAATAATTGTAAAAATTTATTATTCCTTCTGAAATGCGAAGAACTCTAAACTGAAACCAATCCACTCGTGAGTGTCTTGCATAAACAGCTAGGCGGTTAGGAAATTCAGAATTTATTCTGAACCCACATGAACGATAATACGTTTTGTTGGGACAAATAGCACTTCGAAACGCCATCCAACATAGCTTAAAAAGTAGTGCCTCAGCTGATTCACTTCTTTTTCCAATAATCGAACAAAATACCATTTCGAAATTTCATGTATTAAAAACATATGTTGTAATACCACCGCATCCTTGCAAGTTGTAAATAACTCGTAAGCCAATACAAAAGACATATTCAATTTTAATCTATTGTTACTTCGTAAGAAGAAACCATATTTGAAATAACCAAATGAAATGTGCTAATGCACATGACAAAAATATAATTTTTCCCCTGCTCAAATGTCCGGTTTATTCCTGAAAAGTTTCAACGAGTTTAAGCATGCAGTTCAGTAAGGAAATGGGGCGTCATTGCTGTAGCATCAGACTAATTTGAAAACTTCAGAATATCGTTTATTTTAATCTTGACATGCCAACATGTTCAACAAAGGCTAATCACATTTATATGCCAACTATTCACCGACGATAACTGAGGCATCTCCCGGATAAACTAAAAATAAACTCAGCCGTAAATTATAAGAACAGCCACAAATAGCCATTCATCACTTATATTAACATCCGATTAAATGGAAACAACCAATTAATCAAAAAAAGAACATGTACCAATGGATACATAATAGGGTTCAGTTAACTTGCATTGAATTAACAATCAAAAATGCGATGCTTTCGAACGTGAATATATTCAAATATCATAGTTTCCATGTTGATTCAAAATTTTAATTGGCCAGCATATTAAAATTATGTTTAACAACATTCAAAAACAGTTCAATGTTAAAATATATTTTAACATCAAAATCTTCGTGTCTCAAACCACAGAAATCAATTTTTAATGCATATATGCGACATTATTTCCAACAGTGTTATACTATCTGACCATGTTTATCAAATACGTCAAAACATAGTCTAAAAGCAACAAATAAAAGTTTATTGAATTCAATCTATATTACTGGTTCGATGCATCAAATGACGAAATGCGGTGGTTCAATAATGTTAAAACAGTCACCATACTCTCTAGAGATGTCTTACCACTTCGAACTCTAGGCACAAGAACAGATTTTCTCTAACGCATTGTTTTCTGATGCTCTTCCGTTTAAGAATTATCCTCAACTACTACTACTACTATCACCTATTACAAACGAAAGTTTTAGACAGACAAATGCGAACTCAACAAGCGCAACGACACATTATTTAAAATACATCGCTATTACATTTCGAACAATGGTCTCGTTTACCGTTATTGATAAGAACATGTTGTGTATGTTCTCAATAACAACTTCTCGATCAAAGCGTCCTATCAGTGGATGGCTTTCGATGCACTAAAAGTACCTTTGAACTTTCAGTTTATTTCATGGAAATGATTTAGTCGACAACTTTTCCATTAGTAGACATTTCCCGTTTAGATAATCATCTCTAAGATTAACTGAACCTGTGTAATGCAATTCTAGTAATGTAGACCTATATTTGTTTGCTTTAACAAAATTCTGCTGTTAGGTAAAAATGACATTAGAAAAAGATCAATTCTTTTGAAATGATATAAAGGTTTTCATTCATGATTTTTCTTCTCTCACATTACAGCGACAAATGGCTTTTTCGCGCGTGAGTCAGCTAAAGCAACCGCTTTTTTTCCAATTATTGTGCTCTCTCCAACATACGGCACACTTTCTGGATGCAATTCATGATATTCTCGTTGTGCGTTTGTTTTTGTCCATTGATCTTGTAAATCGATCAATCTCCATTGCTTCACTCTGCCGTCTGACATACGCCCAAATCGAATATCACCATCTTTAACGGATAGGCGGTGACCTTTTAGCATACGTTCGATATCATTTGAACTGCAAGTGTAAGGACTTTGTGTTGGTAATTTCTCATGATATACAAGATCTTTATACGAGTGTTGATATGTTGTTTGTGGATTTTCGTACGGTTCAACGAAACGTGACACTATCTCATTGCCGGGTAGTTGAATAACTGTCTTTGTCGATTTTGACTGTTGTGCTGTAGGAACGTAGGTGGTGGTGGTTGATGCTTTGTCTGTGGATGATAGTGGTGGTCCAAACACTTTATACTGAATGTTTTCATCATCATATTTGAAAGGCGAATCGTAAACTCTTGGTACTGATCGTTTTGAATAGCCGTCGGTTTGCTCGTTTATATGATTTGATGAATACAACTCTTCGTAAGGCGCTGGTGGTAATAACGGACCGACAATTGTTGCTTCATTTTGGATTAATTCGCGATTTCTCGGCATGCGATAATTTTCATTTAGCTGGTGCGATGGCATAAAATGAGAAAACGTGGCTGAACGTGAAAGTGGATGCGAAACTTGAAAGTTATCTGGAACGTGGCGTTGAGATTGAGAACAATCGTATGACGTTGTCGGACGTTGAGATGGGTGAGGCAAGGCAGTATCTTGATATTTCAATTCAGCATCTGATAATGGAAAAGCACTGTCGTACCGCACTCTATTCAAATCTTGATTTGATGTGCTTATTAAACGAGATGGTTCCGCACGCGCATTAGCACTCAATACATTTTCTTGAAGATATTTTCTTGTATTGTACGCTTGAGCGTACGTCGATTGACGATGAATAAAATTTTTTTCTTGTGTAAGAGCATCAACACATCCTGCATCAATGGGCGCATGTAGTTTATCAGTGAGATGGTTCTAAACAAAGCATACTGAATGTCAACAGACAGTTTTAATGAAAAAGTAGAAATAACTCACTCTCATCATGCGATAGTCGCGAAAGACTTTATCTTGAAATAACTTCGGTTTCTGACGTTCTTGCGTTGCCTCCCCAGCATCGAGTAAATATCTTGGACTCAGATTCTGATTTTGCTCAGGTGAACACAAATTATCTACCGACGTCTCACCATGCGGATTTTCATTTCCACTGTATTCATTTAATTCAGGGATTTGTTGTTTAAGAAGACTTGGATTATAGCTAGTATGATACAGGCCATTGCGTTCTTGCACATATGTCCCCACATGAGAATAAAATGTTTTAACATGATCATCTCGATATTGAGGTAATATTGGTCGTGCATGCCTCGGGTGCTGTAGCGCTCTCAATTTCAAATTGAGGAGAGTAATATTATCGGCTGGTTTAATCGCCTCTAACTCACGATATCGACTTGATGCCTCCATTTGTTGATCTTGATTGCGACGAAATTGCAGTATTTGACTAGGCATTTGTGCGGATTGTGGACGTTTTAAGTGTAAATAACGTATTTCACCATGAGCTTTCGGTTGATCGTTGCTTTCTTCTCTTGCTAAAGAATATGGAGTATTCATTCCTAATACGGGATCCGTGCACGGACAGGTACATTTTCGAATAGAAGATTTTTAGCAAGCATACAATGAAGTTTCTCTAATCTATTTGAAGTCTTGAGGCTTTCAAAGATAGCTCATTTTACACTGTGGGTTTCTCTCCGTTTACATACGCGTGTAAATTGGTGCACGATCTGTTGGAAATGAATCGGCCGGTAGATTTGTATAATCTTTTCCATAACGTAGCTGATGATCCTGCTTTTCATCTTCACTTAATGTCCTGTAATAGAATCAAATAACAGAGAAGAGAACAAACACGTTAGTCACTGTATGACGAACCATGTTTTCAGTTCTGGGGTGTAATACATTTGTGGTTGTTGACCGTGCAGGTGAAGAGACTGCATACCCTCGAGTGGACGAGCTGGGTCCAAAACTCTTTCAAAATGTGGCATCTGAAAAACGTCCCGACATCGATAACAGGAAACTTGAGAGTTATCATATCATTTACCATTTTTGTTCCACCCGCTCTTGAAAGTCCGTGTTCTCTATCATTTAAATTATCCGATTTATAAATAATATGTGATCCTAGACCATCTGATGAATAATCGGCAGTATATGTTGACTCAAGTAACGAGACGTCTTTATTCTTCAATGTATTGATGGTATCTGGTGTAAGCGGCTGAGTAACGGGCCACAGATCAGAATTGGGTGCAAACATCTTCGTTGGCGACGGATAATTTGAGGATGAACTAGCATCACTTTTTGATCGTGAAATCTGTGAAGATCGTGGAAGCTGTGAAAGAAGAGGAAAATCAATAAAATTTTGTTTGGAGTTTCATTAGAAAGCAGCAAATCGCCTAACATTTTTCCACTGAACCTAGTCTATTTCAGCTCCAAGTTAACTGGAACTATTTATCAACGTGAGAAATCTTACCTGCATGTAGTGTTTATCTGGCCACCTTAATCGTTGTTTAATACCGGGAAAATGTATTTCTCGTCGGTAAGGATTTCCTGCAAGTAAACAAAAAACTTTATGCTTTCAATCCGATTACGTTCAATAGAAGAAAATAAGAGTACACATCGATCAAACATATTTGTGCTTGTTTCTATTTTGATAAAGACCACTAATTTAAAAAATTTCTTTTCTTCCATCTCCGCGTCTATTCTGCTGCTTAGATTTAAGTTGTTTTTTCTCTTGATTAAACATTTGATTTGAAAAAAATATAACAATGTGAAAGAGAACAAAATCTGCTAGTGAGACGAGCAACGTTTTGAAAAATAGGAAAGAAAGAAAAAGTGACGTACGATTGAAAAAAATCGATGCTTGACTTTGAAACTGGAATTGTTAGCAAAAACCTCAGGAGTAATTTGATTGACAGTCGTATCGTGAGTTTCGCGGAATTTCCTTAGCTTCTCATCGTCTATACAGTCTTTATCAGAATATTGTTTATTCACTTCTACTTGACAATGCTAGTACAAAAGTCTAATACGAACAAAAAATCTTTTGAGCTTAAAAAGAGAAGCCCCGTAACACCGTATAAAGATAATAACATAACCACAAATATGTCAGAATGAGTGAAAGAAGTTTTAAATGCTGGTTGAGAAGTAGAGATGTGCAGGATCCTACCCTACCCTACCCTGTCCTATAAGCGTAGTTTAGGGTAGGATGCAGACTTTATAGGGTAGGGTAGGTTAAGGGTACGAAACATTTTTATAGGGTAGGGCACAGGTTGAGACGTTTGTCATAGACTGTACTGTATGAGGTGAAGAACGCTTAGTATTGACAGACATTCGCTCCTTAAGTGGTGCATGACTTCGTTATCCAGCAGAGAAGATCTATGCCTGTTGTTATTGGATGTGGATGTTTTTGTATAAAAATGTAGCGAGAAAAACGAACGTCGATCGCTGAACGGATGATCCCTATTTACTCCTACTTTCTGATGTGTACTCTCTAAAAACTAAAGGTAATCTATCGAACCTAGAAAAGGTTTAAACATTTGTCACCATCTATAAACCTTTTTAAGGTTTCGTAGAAACTATATACCTCGCCAGCACCCTAAATCCGTGACTGGGTAAAGCTTAGATCGACTGAGAGGACACTGCCCATGCAAGTTTTTCCCAGTGACGGATTTACGGTGCTGTACGAAATCTTAAAAAGGTATATAGATGGTGACAAAAGTTTAAACCTTTTTTAGGTTCGTAGAGTACCTTTTGCTTTTAGAGAGTAGGTGTAGGTGTAGGGTAGGGTGTAGAATGCAAACTGTCTAAAGTGAACAGAGTAGGATGAGGCAGGGTGCGAAAGCTAATAGGGTAGGGTACAGGGTACAAAAAAGCTCGTACCCTACACACCTCTATTGAGAAGTTTTCTGAAGGTATTGAGAGATAGTACGAGGACAAGAGGGGAAGGAAGTTTGTTCCACAATTTAGTGTTTTGTCAAAGAAAGACCCCACAGACAATTTCAAGGTAAAAAATGAGACTATGGCACGTTTATCGTGATTTAGTCTAGGAGACTAGCGCGTAGAAGAATGAGATATCAAGGTGCGACCGAATAAAGAACTCATTCCGTTATAGATTTTATGAAAACACCGTAAACGAAAGTATTCGCTACGCACAAAAGGTGGTAAGCTGAAGCTTTTAAACAGTGATGTGCAGAAACGCTCCCAGTCTTGTGTCATATGGACCTAGTATTCTACTTGTTGTAAAAGTTTCGATCAAAAGATCTTCGAAATCAAGACCTTGTGCCTTTGACGAAGAGCAACAGCTGAGAAATATGATATCGAGAAATAATATTGAGCTTCGTATAAATGCAGAGCGCATTATTTTCCTCTGATGATGCACCTGTATTTTCGACTATGTTAAGTGTAAAGAGCATGTTCAGTGCCATATGTAACATATGTTTTCTCTCTTCTTATTCGGTTGAGTATGTAAATGAAACATCTATTATTCCTTCGCAAGACGAAAGTATATGTTTGTACACATGCTTAATAGACGCAAGATAGCCGAACAACGATATGCAGTATTAGTTCCACAGAGAGAACAACTCACCATAAGTTTTGTGTGTGACAATATACGGTTCAACTTGCGTGGCTGACGTTGGTGTTATTGGACTGTTTGGATTTTCATCATTTCTAACCGGATTTGGAAATAGTGCTTTTTCACTGATATGTGACGTGAATGGGTGGTTTGATGGAAATAATTTATTGATTTGATCCAGAGATGTGTCTGTGTTGTGTAACGGTGCTGGCACTCTTGAAAGAAAACAAACTCCTGTACTCTGTTACGCATAGTAAGACTTGTTCTGAATAGTGTCTTGATTGGAAAGTGACTTCTCTCTACTCACAATTCATCATTGATTCTCACATTACTAAGTCCTAAGTCGGTATTTCGATAGGTTTGTGTGATGGGGTCACCTCTAAATGAATAGTTTCATGAAGCAGAGGGATGAGACCTTGTACCAGGACGTATATACGTGTATAAAAATGTGCCTGATCGTTGGAATGTTGTGTCAGGTTGTTTTTCTCGACGTCTTCCAGTTCCCCAGTCTCGAGGTGGTATATCCTCTTGTTCAGGACTCTTGAATATAATTAAGGTTGTCATGATGGTCAGAGTGGCAGTTCTAAAACACAGACAACTAGTCGTTATGTCTTTGTTGTCGTTGCTACTTTTACGTTTCACATATAAAACCTCTAATGATTGTTAAACAAACTACATGAAACGCAAAAAGTATTTCAAAAATGTTCTCTCAGTGTAATTACACTATATTTAGAGAAGTGTGTTTTTATTTCAGTTTGTGCTGCTTGATTGATATAGAAATAGAAAAAAAGTATCGGGTTCTCATACTATTGTACAAGGCGACAATGTCATTGTTGGAAAGTATCTTTCTGTTTTACACCTTATATTTGAACTGTATGAGAAAATGGAACATAGTAATTAGTCTACAGAGGAATGTACGATGGAAGATTGTTGTACTCACAATTAATGACTCAAATAGTAATAGTCATTCACAGTGGTGGATCTTGAGAGATATTCAACATCATAATAACAAATTTATTCTATAAAATAACAACGTTAAAAATTGTTGACATTTCGTATAGCAGAAAAAAAATCTCTATCGTGTTTACTTACGTTTGGATAGGTAAAGAGCGTTTATTGCTCAGTTAATTGTCCACACAATGGGATTATCAAGTGTCTTGTATAGTTTGTTTTTTGCTATAAACGTCGTCAACAACGAATTCGTTGCAACGAAAAAGGTTCAAGAGAGTATAAAAAATGCACAAAAGACGTCTTGAGTTTGAAGTCATTTTAGATCAGATCGAAGCAATCAGTCAGTTAGTAATTCATGTACTTAACGTGGTCTGGTGTTTGTTTGGGTGTGGAGACAAAACAGTATTTTTTTAAGGCCTAGGTCAGAAATAAAGATTTTGCCACCAACGGTCCGTATTAAGCTAAGCACATGATTAAAGAGCCGAAGGTACCTAGTTTTAGAATCCATACTATTTGTGACAATCACAGGCTTCTCGAGGATTTTTAACAAATCTTCTAAACGTTCTAAAAGCTTGTTTTCTTCTGAAATTCTGGTATTTCAACGAAATGTTGAAATCAAAAAGAATTTGAGTGACTCCAATTCGTAGAGGAAACATTTGTGGTTAAAATGAGACGTCTCCCAGCAGCGAGCGATGCTTTGATGAAAAGTTATGGTAGTTGAGTACTCAGAAAAAATTCATTCACCGTTTTATTTTGCTAAACTGAAGCTGTATAATGAACGTAGAATTTAGTGAAGAAAATAGAATTGGGTGAAGTGGGGTGATTATGTAAAATTTTGTCGAGCGCTCCAGTATTTATTAAAGAACTTCTTTAATTTTAAAGATTTTTGTACGCGGTTTGTGCAGTCATGTAATTGAGACGCGGAAAAATTAGGATATAACTTTCAAGAATGTAAGAGAATGACGGCGTAAATCAAAAGATCAAGCTCTTTTGCGTTGTTCCCATTTGTCTTAGCTTCAATTTCAGATCAATCCGAGCTCTGTAGCGCTTAACCCTTTGTTTACCAGCGTCCAGAATTCAGCACGCTCTTTTTAAGTTTCTTGATTTCCGAATAACTCGCGACCGCAAAAAGATATCGAGATGCGACGATACAGTTTTGTCTGTTGATCTCTAGTACGTTATTCATTTTGTTTGTAAGTGTATGAGAAGTGAAAAAGACGGAAAATAAATGGAATAAGCGGGGGTTAGGTTGAGTGCGACGTCTTCTTGACAGTATTTTACCTATGGATATTTTCTCCCTAATTTTTCATTACCATATTGTTACATGATTATGACGAACATTAACCACAGAAGATACGGTAGAATGGACGACCCTTGATTCCTCACCCGTGCCTCCCTATGTATGTTTCAATAGTGGGTGCTCATTTTCAATGAATATCTCGAATCATACAATAGTTAACTTTCATACTTTGTGTGAATAGTCTAAAGACATTTTAGAGTATCCGGTGCATTTTTGAAGCAAAAATAATATTCCTAGGCTGAGTTATGAATTTTTTTGGAAGAGAGTGTCAAACTTCAAAAGTGATTCTCGATCGTAAAATAGCTGTATTTTAGTAACTATTAAGAGCTAACACTTCTAATTCATATCATAGATAAAGAAGAGGTAGGGTTGCATTTTGGTAAAAAGAAAAAACTTTCACTTCTCTTGGATCAAGAGTTCTTCGCATTTTACGGAAAAGAAATGAAACGCTTACATCTCATGAACCATCTAGTAAAAGAAGCCTAAACTTGGTGGGTGACCAACATTCGGTAAGAGCTACGACTGCACAAAATTAGAAGTCCTTAGCTATCGTGATCGAGCAGTGGCACTCAAAGGGTTAATTTGACAGAAAAATCTTTCCAACCGTGTTTAACACTTAGCAAAAAGATATGGTGACGTTATCCTAGTGAATGTACTCAAGTGTGAGTAGTCAAAGTCGTACTCTGCTAAAAAATATCCCGAATGTATAAGTACTCATGGATACTTATACATTTTTTTACTCACTGAGCATTCATGAGTGAGTAACGAGTACTGTGGGTACGACTTTGAATACTCATGCTTGGATATTGTTGAGTACACATTTAGCTTTTGGTAAAATACTCATGAGTATTGTTTATCTGATATTTTCATATAGAGGAGTTGAACTTGATGAGTTGAACAGCCAGAGTTGAACTAAACGTCTATTCACAGACGAGTTCGTCTTTGACTATAGAGTGAAGTGGGGCGATTATGTATCGAGCTCTTCAGTATTTATCAAAGAACTTCTTTAATTTTGAAGATTTTTGTGTGTGGTTTGTGCAGTCATGTAATTGAGACTCTTAGTTATCTACCTGTGAAAAATCTTCAAAAAATAACGATCTTCCAAAGAATTCACAGAACCGCCCGCAACTTTTACAGATTCGCCCCAGTTGGGGTGAATATGTAAAATATATAGCTCCCGTTAGGGTGATTCTGTAATCATCGCTAAAATAAACGATATATTCCAATTTTCGTAAAGGGTAATTATCTTCATTATGATTAGTGTAGGTTGGTGGATTTTTATATCATCGGATCCCTCATAATCTCAACAATACGCTGAAATCAATCTTCAACTTTTCTGATGAAAAATAACTGCGATCCTATTGGCTCAGCTGGCACGGGTCAAAAAATCAAATTACACAATCACCCCATGCGGGGTGATTCTGTAATCGCGTGTATAGAGCTATAGGGTGACTCTGTAATTCTCGTTGAGGTGACTGCCAGAAACAGGTATCTTTAGAAATCTAATTCTTCAGATGTTTTATGGATAAAAATGAAAAGCTTTCTCATCTAATGTTTCCCCAGTGTCAACAGGTAAACTTTAAACCATTTGCAAGAATAATTCGCCAAACTGAACTCGGTTAAGAGCCTGATCGCAGATAATAAGCACGTTCAATATCGTTACTGCAGAGAAAAAATTATCGAAGATTTAATAATTAGCTTAGAATGAACATTGAATTTCTACTACTTGGATGTGTGTTTCAGATTAATCTGAAGAGGATATTCAGCTCTATCGCCTGATATGGATTAGATCGTAAACGGATAATATTTGACGGAACTGGCTCTATTCAAAAAGCAGCTGGTAAAATGTTTTTGTTTTCCAATTCCCCGCACGTGGGGAATTAGTGTAGTACGTGTAAATGAGTGGAATAATAGAGCAGTCCGTGCAAAACACACGGGATTTACGTATAAAAGTGATTCTCATTTTCTATTCGTATATTAAGTTATAATTAGACGATTCCTTAGCATAAATTATGCACAATTGTCTCCTGTATCGATTGAGACTATTCAAACGTTTACGCCAGATGAATACAATACTGGTCTATTATCACAAGATCACTCACAAAAGTAAACACATTTTGAGATGCAATCAGAAAAACATAAAGCCTGACTGTGAGACACTAGTAATATATGTACATTTAATTGGAACTAAGTTATATCTAGTTTAATTTGACAAATGTTGACTATTTTCGATGATTTCGACCCTTCTGACCGCTTTCAGTCGAATATACCCGACAGAATCTATTCGAAAGCAAGCAGTGAACCTACAGTAGGTCCCATAGCAGCAAAACTAACGAGAAAACAAGAATACGTTTGCTATTGTTATGAAGTTTCTCTTTCTTGTTTTTCGTTGACTATCGTGCTTCAATTATTCAATCGTACAGAACACGGATATTTATTATTTTAAAATATTATGAGGACTTGTTGTCAATTAATTCCCACAATTTATTCTGCCTTTTTTAACGCAAAATTCACAAAATTTTCTTCAGCGAGCAAGTGTTCCCGAGCAGCTGTCCGGCTCCCGCGGTCAGATGTGTAAAAATGACTAGTTAATAACTGCCAGCCATTACTGAATAAAATGGACTAATTTCAACATCTCCACTATTCAGAAAAGTTACATCAAGCGTTTCGCACGCGAGTCGAGTAGAACAAACATTTATCTTCAAAATGACACAAGAATGAGCCTGATTGGTTCAGTTTTGTCTGAGCAATATTCATTTTACAAATAACCCCAAAATACAGGTTGAAAAAGCTGAAAAAACGGCCAGGAGACTTTTTCAAAAATCATTACTGAAACACAGAAATAACGATAGAAAATCCACCTTATAGCTAATCGGTTTGTATGTTTTTTTACACAGGGTCTGTTCTTACACATATTGTACACAGGGTCCGTTTTTAGGGTCATTTGCGGCTATGCTTATATCTCTAAGAAAACTCATCGGAAAATTCTGGAAAACATCTCATTTCGAAGAGCACACTTTCTTCTATCATGCTATGTATAAGAAAAAATTTGAATATATAGGAAAGGAGAGAAAATTTACGAACCTAAAAAATTGAGATTTTCTAGGCTTTGAAGGAAAAAATGAAAAACTTCATAATTTTTTCAAGGAAAGTCATGGAGAGCCGGGAGTGGTCTCATTTTATAGTCCAGACTTTCCTCTAAATTAGACTATGTTCAGCCCAAATGGTAACTTTTCTGCAAAAAAGAGGGAGAGGGATGGTACCCTTAAGACAGCGCCTCAAACCTTAGGGTCACCTTCTATACACCATTTTGTAGAGAAATGAATGGGGAATCTCTTGGTAATAAGATAAGCTCTGTGTGTTCAAAGAGAAAGGAAAAAACTGAAAATAAAAACTACGCCATTCTTTCTGTAATACCCGTTATATAATAGCAATTAATGAATCCTTTCTTTTTCCTGATACACAGTCTTGAAAATGAAGAAATAGAATTAGAGAAACCGTTTATCCACCTTACATTTTACTAACTGACTAATATGAATCACATGTATAGATATATAGATCAGTCAACAATCTAACATAGAAAAACAAAAGACTGATGGCCTTTTTACCTTGGGTTAACAGTTTTCCAGAAAAAACCTTCAGATGAAACACATGAAATTTTCTATTAGACATTCTACAGGGTGGCACATAACCTTTGCCTCCCCGTCTATAACCTAAAGTATCAATGATATCACAAATGTATTTTATATCAAACTAAAGCGCGTCAAAAACTGGATTTATTGGTACTAAATACTAAAGGTTATGAAGGCCTTTCAATGTCGAACTTACGAAATTTTCAGAAATTCTATACTTTTTTGGCGTAGAAAATTAAGATGCCAGTAATTCAAAAATGAAGTAAAACGGTTTTCTTGGAAGTTTTTACATGATTCGATAGAGTCAACGAGCTCTACAAAACTGTATGTATCAGAAAAATTTTGAGTCATCTTTTTTGAAATAAAAAAATTCAAAAACCAGTTGGAAAATCGCAAAAAATGTTAAAAAAACTCATTTTTTCCTGTGGAAGAAGACACTCGATTTTTCAATAAAATTAGCTTCTCTCATTATTTTTTTCTACCTCACACGTTTCGAAATACACTCCTTTCATGCCGCGTAAAAAACTGCATGTATTAAGTAGACTTCGTAACGTGTGAGGTTGCAAAAAATAATGAGAGAAGCTAATTTTATTGAAAAATCGAGTGTCTTCTTCCACAGGAAAAAATGAGTTTTTTTAACATTTTTTGCGATTTTCCAACCGGTTTTTGAATTTTTTTATTTCAAAAAAGATGGCTCAAAATTTTTCTGATACATACAGTTTTGTAGAGCTCGACATTAAAAGGCCTTCATAACCTTTAGTATTTAGTACCAATAAATCCAGTTTTTGACGCGCTTTAGTTTGATATAAAACACATTTGTGATATCATTGATACTTTAGGTTATAGACGGGGAGGCAAAGGTTATGTGCCACCCTGTATTATCATGTTATCTACGTGCTGAAGCAATCTGAATGCATTTTGAGTTAGTCACACTTAGAGCTACCAGAAATGAAGATTAGTTAGGTTATTAAAACGATAGAATAGTTGATCTATTGCTTAGAGAGCTTGAATAGAAGGAAAAGGGAATCTAAAATTAATGAAGAATCACTTGGTTCTGATTTTTATCCGTTACATTCAATTCTTATCACTTTTCCCACCATATTAATACTCAAATATATTTACAAATTACCACCAAATATGCTGTTTGATGATTGGTTGCATCTGCTTATCTTTTCTTTATCATCGTTTTACTATTGGAATCGATTGCTGACGATAAAACAAACGATAAAACAGTCACCATACTCTCTAGAGATGTCTTACCACTTCGAACTCTAGGCACAAGAACAGATTTTCTCTAACGCATTGTTTTCTGATGCTCTTCCGTTTAAGAATTATCCTCAACTACTACTACTACTATCACCTATTACAAACGAAAGTTTTAGACAGACAAATGCGAACTCAACAAGCGCAACGACACATTATTTAAAATACATCGCTATTACATTTCGAACAATGGTCTCGTTTACCGTTATTGATAAGAACATGTTGTGTATGTTCTCAATAACAACTTCTCGATCAAAGCGTCCTATCAGTGGATGGCTTTCGATGCACTAAAAGTACCTTTGAACTTTCAGTTTATTTCATGGAAATGATTTAGTCGACAACTTTTCCATTAGTAGACATTTCCCGTTTAGATAATCATCTCTAAGATTAACTGAACCTGTGTAATGCAATTCTAGTAATGTAGACCTATATTTGTTTGCTTTAACAAAATTCTGCTGTTAGGTAAAAATGACATTAGAAAAAGATCAATTCTTTTGAAATGATATAAAGGTTTTCATTCATGATTTTTCTTCTCTCACATTACAGCGACAAATGGCTTTTTCGCGCGTGAGTCAGCTAAAGCAACCGCTTTTTTTCCAATTATTGTGCTCTCTCCAACATACGGCACACTTTCTGGATGCAATTCATGATATTCTCGTTGTGCGTTTGTTTTTGTCCATTGATCTTGTAAATCGATCAATCTCCATTGCTTCACTCTGCCGTCTGACATACGCCCAAATCGAATATCACCATCTTTAACGGATAGGCGGTGACCTTTTAGCATACGTTCGATATCATTTGAACTGCAAGTGTAAGGACTTTGTGTTGGTAATTTCTCATGATATACAAGATCTTTATACGAGTGTTGATATGTTGTTTGTGGATTTTCGTACGGTTCAACGAAACGTGACACTATCTCATTGCCGGGTAGTTGAATAACTGTCTTTGTCGATTTTGACTGTTGTGCTGTAGGAACGTAGGTGGTGGTGGTTGATGCTTTGTCTGTGGATGATAGTGGTGGTCCAAACACTTTATACTGAATGTTTTCATCATCATATTTGAAAGGCGAATCGTAAACTCTTGGTACTGATCGTTTTGAATAGCCGTCGGTTTGCTCGTTTATATGATTTGATGAATACAACTCTTCGTAAGGCGCTGGTGGTAATAACGGACCGACAATTGTTGCTTCATTTTGGATTAATTCGCGATTTCTCGGCATGCGATAATTTTCATTTAGCTGGTGCGATGGCATAAAATGAGAAAACGTGGCTGAACGTGAAAGTGGATGCGAAACTTGAAAGTTATCTGGAACGTGGCGTTGAGATTGAGAACAATCGTATGACGTTGTCGGACGTTGAGATGGGTGAGGCAAGGCAGTATCTTGATATTTCAATTCAGCATCTGATAATGGAAAAGCACTGTCGTACCGCACTCTATTCAAATCTTGATTTGATGTGCTTATTAAACGAGATGGTTCCGCACGCGCATTAGCACTCAATACATTTTCTTGAAGATATTTTCTTGTATTGTACGCTTGAGCGTACGTCGATTGACGATGAATAAAATTTTTTTCTTGTGTAAGAGCATCAACACATCCTGCATCAATGGGCGCATGTAGTTTATCAGTGAGATGGTTCTAAACAAAGCATACTGAATGTCAACAGACAGTTTTAATGAAAAAGTAGAAATAACTCACTCTCATCATGCGATAGTCGCGAAAGACTTTATCTTGAAATAACTTCGGTTTCTGACGTTCTTGCGTTGCCTCCCCAGCATCGAGTAAATATCTTGGACTCAGATTCTGATTTTGCTCAGGTGAACACAAATTATCTACCGACGTCTCACCATGCGGATTTTCATTTCCACTGTATTCATTTAATTCAGGGATTTGTTGTTTAAGAAGACTTGGATTATAGCTAGTATGATACAGGCCATTGCGTTCTTGCACATATGTCCCCACATGAGAATAAAATGTTTTAACATGATCATCTCGATATTGAGGTAATATTGGTCGTGCATGCCTCGGGTGCTGTAGCGCTCTCAATTTCAAATTGAGGAGAGTAATATTATCGGCTGGTTTAATCGCCTCTAACTCACGATATCGACTTGATGCCTCCATTTGTTGATCTTGATTGCGACGAAATTGCAGTATTTGACTAGGCATTTGTGCGGATTGTGGACGTTTTAAGTGTAAATAACGTATTTCACCATGAGCTTTCGGTTGATCGTTGCTTTCTTCTCTTGCTAAAGAATATGGAGTATTCATTCCTAATACGGGATCCGTGCACGGACAGGTACATTTTCGAATAGAAGATTTTTAGCAAGCATACAATGAAGTTTCTCTAATCTATTTGAAGTCTTGAGGCTTTCAAAGATAGCTCATTTTACACTGTGGGTTTCTCTCCGTTTACATACGCGTGTAAATTGGTGCACGATCTGTTGGAAATGAATCGGCCGGTAGATTTGTATAATCTTTTCCATAACGTAGCTGATGATCCTGCTTTTCATCTTCACTTAATGTCCTGTAATAGAATCAAATAACAGAGAAGAGAACAAACACGTTAGTCACTGTATGACGAACCATGTTTTCAGTTCTGGGGTGTAATACATTTGTGGTTGTTGACCGTGCAGGTGAAGAGACTGCATACCCTCGAGTGGACGAGCTGGGTCCAAAACTCTTTCAAAATGTGGCATCTGAAAAACGTCCCGACATCGATAACAGGAAACTTGAGAGTTATCATATCATTTACCATTTTTGTTCCACCCGCTCTTGAAAGTCCGTGTTCTCTATCATTTAAATTATCCGATTTATAAATAATATGTGATCCTAGACCATCTGATGAATAATCGGCAGTATATGTTGACTCAAGTAACGAGACGTCTTTATTCTTCAATGTATTGATGGTATCTGGTGTAAGCGGCTGAGTAACGGGCCACAGATCAGAATTGGGTGCAAACATCTTCGTTGGCGACGGATAATTTGAGGATGAACTAGCATCACTTTTTGATCGTGAAATCTGTGAAGATCGTGGAAGCTGTGAAAGAAGAGGAAAATCAATAAAATTTTGTTTGGAGTTTCATTAGAAAGCAGCAAATCGCCTAACATTTTTCCACTGAACCTAGTCTATTTCAGCTCCAAGTTAACTGGAACTATTTATCAACGTGAGAAATCTTACCTGCATGTAGTGTTTATCTGGCCACCTTAATCGTTGTTTAATACCGGGAAAATGTATTTCTCGTCGGTAAGGATTTCCTGCAAGTAAACAAAAAACTTTATGCTTTCAATCCGATTACGTTCAATAGAAGAAAATAAGAGTACACATCGATCAAACATATTTGTGCTTGTTTCTATTTTGATAAAGACCACTAATTTAAAAAATTTCTTTTCTTCCATCTCCGCGTCTATTCTGCTGCTTAGATTTAAGTTGTTTTTTCTCTTGATTAAACATTTGATTTGAAAAAAATATAACAATGTGAAAGAGAACAAAATCTGCTAGTGAGACGAGCAACGTTTTGAAAAATAGGAAAGAAAGAAAAAGTGACGTACGATTGAAAAAAATCGATGCTTGACTTTGAAACTGGAATTGTTAGCAAAAACCTCAGGAGTAATTTGATTGACAGTCGTATCGTGAGTTTCGCGGAATTTCCTTAGCTTCTCATCGTCTATACAGTCTTTATCAGAATATTGTTTATTCACTTCTACTTGACAATGCTAGTACAAAAGTCTAATACGAACAAAAAATCTTTTGAGCTTAAAAAGAGAAGCCCCGTAACACCGTATAAAGATAATAACATAACCACAAATATGTCAGAATGAGTGAAAGAAGTTTTAAATGCTGGTTGAGAAGTAGAGATGTGCAGGATCCTACCCTACCCTACCCTGTCCTATAAGCGTAGTTTAGGGTAGGATGCAGACTTTATAGGGTAGGGTAGGTTAAGGGTACGAAACATTTTTATAGGGTAGGGCACAGGTTGAGACGTTTGTCATAGACTGTACTGTATGAGGTGAAGAACGCTTAGTATTGACAGACATTCGCTCCTTAAGTGGTGCATGACTTCGTTATCCAGCAGAGAAGATCTATGCCTGTTGTTATTGGATGTGGATGTTTTTGTATAAAAATGTAGCGAGAAAAACGAACGTCGATCGCTGAACGGATGATCCCTATTTACTCCTACTTTCTGATGTGTACTCTCTAAAAACTAAAGGTAATCTATCGAACCTAGAAAAGGTTTAAACATTTGTCACCATCTATAAACCTTTTTAAGGTTTCGTAGAAACTATATACCTCGCCAGCACCCTAAATCCGTGACTGGGTAAAGCTTAGATCGACTGAGAGGACACTGCCCATGCAAGTTTTTCCCAGTGACGGATTTACGGTGCTGTACGAAATCTTAAAAAGGTATATAGATGGTGACAAAAGTTTAAACCTTTTTTAGGTTCGTAGAGTACCTTTTGCTTTTAGAGAGTAGGTGTAGGTGTAGGGTAGGGTGTAGAATGCAAACTGTCTAAAGTGAACAGAGTAGGATGAGGCAGGGTGCGAAAGCTAATAGGGTAGGGTACAGGGTACAAAAAAGCTCGTACCCTACACACCTCTATTGAGAAGTTTTCTGAAGGTATTGAGAGATAGTACGAGGACAAGAGGGGAAGGAAGTTTGTTCCACAATTTAGTGTTTTGTCAAAGAAAGACCCCACAGACAATTTCAAGGTAAAAAATGAGACTATGGCACGTTTATCGTGATTTAGTCTAGGAGACTAGCGCGTAGAAGAATGAGATATCAAGGTGCGACCGAATAAAGAACTCATTCCGTTATAGATTTTATGAAAACACCGTAAACGAAAGTATTCGCTACGCACAAAAGGTGGTAAGCTGAAGCTTTTAAACAGTGATGTGCAGAAACGCTCCCAGTCTTGTGTCATATGGACCTAGTATTCTACTTGTTGTAAAAGTTTCGATCAAAAGATCTTCGAAATCAAGACCTTGTGCCTTTGACGAAGAGCAACAGCTGAGAAATATGATATCGAGAAATAATATTGAGCTTCGTATAAATGCAGAGCGCATTATTTTCCTCTGATGATGCACCTGTATTTTCGACTATGTTAAGTGTAAAGAGCATGTTCAGTGCCATATGTAACATATGTTTTCTCTCTTCTTATTCGGTTGAGTATGTAAATGAAACATCTATTATTCCTTCGCAAGACGAAAGTATATGTTTGTACACATGCTTAATAGACGCAAGATAGCCGAACAACGATATGCAGTATTAGTTCCACAGAGAGAACAACTCACCATAAGTTTTGTGTGTGACAATATACGGTTCAACTTGCGTGGCTGACGTTGGTGTTATTGGACTGTTTGGATTTTCATCATTTCTAACCGGATTTGGAAATAGTGCTTTTTCACTGATATGTGACGTGAATGGGTGGTTTGATGGAAATAATTTATTGATTTGATCCAGAGATGTGTCTGTGTTGTGTAACGGTGCTGGCACTCTTGAAAGAAAACAAACTCCTGTACTCTGTTACGCATAGTAAGACTTGTTCTGAATAGTGTCTTGATTGGAAAGTGACTTCTCTCTACTCACAATTCATCATTGATTCTCACATTACTAAGTCCTAAGTCGGTATTTCGATAGGTTTGTGTGATGGGGTCACCTCTAAATGAATAGTTTCATGAAGCAGAGGGATGAGACCTTGTACCAGGACGTATATACGTGTATAAAAATGTGCCTGATCGTTGGAATGTTGTGTCAGGTTGTTTTTCTCGACGTCTTCCAGTTCCCCAGTCTCGAGGTGGTATATCCTCTTGTTCAGGACTCTTGAATATAATTAAGGTTGTCATGATGGTCAGAGTGGCAGTTCTAAAACACAGACAACTAGTCGTTATGTCTTTGTTGTCGTTGCTACTTTTACGTTTCACATATAAAACCTCTAATGATTGTTAAACAAACTACATGAAACGCAAAAAGTATTTCAAAAATGTTCTCTCAGTGTAATTACACTATATTTAGAGAAGTGTGTTTTTATTTCAGTTTGTGCTGCTTGATTGATATAGAAATAGAAAAAAAGTATCGGGTTCTCATACTATTGTACAAGGCGACAATGTCATTGTTGGAAAGTATCTTTCTGTTTTACACCTTATATTTGAACTGTATGAGAAAATGGAACATAGTAATTAGTCTACAGAGGAATGTACGATGGAAGATTGTTGTACTCACAATTAATGACTCAAATAGTAATAGTCATTCACAGTGGTGGATCTTGAGAGATATTCAACATCATAATAACAAATTTATTCTATAAAATAACAACGTTAAAAATTGTTGACATTTCGTATAGCAGAAAAAAAATCTCTATCGTGTTTACTTACGTTTGGATAGGTAAAGAGCGTTTATTGCTCAGTTAATTGTCCACACAATGGGATTATCAAGTGTCTTGTATAGTTTGTTTTTTGCTATAAACGTCGTCAACAACGAATTCGTTGCAACGAAAAAGGTTCAAGAGAGTATAAAAAATGCACAAAAGACGTCTTGAGTTTGAAGTCATTTTAGATCAGATCGAAGCAATCAGTCAGTTAGTAATTCATGTACTTAACGTGGTCTGGTGTTTGTTTGGGTGTGGAGACAAAACAGTATTTTTTTAAGGCCTAGGTCAGAAATAAAGATTTTGCCACCAACGGTCCGTATTAAGCTAAGCACATGATTAAAGAGCCGAAGGTACCTAGTTTTAGAATCCATACTATTTGTGACAATCACAGGCTTCTCGAGGATTTTTAACAAATCTTCTAAACGTTCTAAAAGCTTGTTTTCTTCTGAAATTCTGGTATTTCAACGAAATGTTGAAATCAAAAAGAATTTGAGTGACTCCAATTCGTAGAGGAAACATTTGTGGTTAAAATGAGACGTCTCCCAGCAGCGAGCGATGCTTTGATGAAAAGTTATGGTAGTTTTATTAAGAGCCCGAAAACGTGTGTCGTATGCTATCCCAGTGAAAGTGCTTATACGATTAGTATCACTTTACTCAGAATGCGTCTATCAGTACTCATATTAGTTTTACTAACAGTTTTTGACTACTGTTACTCGGTGAGTACTCAGTTAGGTACCTAGTTTTAGAATCCATACTATTTGTGACAATATCACAGGCTTCTGGAGGATTTTTAACAAATCTTCTAAACGCTCTAAAAACCTGTTTTCTTCTGAAATTCTGGTATTTCAATGAAATGTCGGAATCAAAAAGAATTTCAGTAACTCAACAGTTTTTTCCATTTGGATTTGGTCAGGGGTATGATCGATATTCGTATATTAGATTGAGAAGTTTTACATGTTTCGAGTAATCACATTCTCTTCTGTCACTACAGAGGAGAGTTTCATATGAACTTAACTGGAAATATTTTGAGGCATTAAACTGGGCTGAACGCGGAGAGACTTGTTGACAAAGAGCTGGTTCGAGAAAAAGAGAATAGTAGATAGTTTTTTTTTGTATTGATTATTAGAGAGGAATGGAAGTTTTGGGGAAGGGTCATAAATTAGCGCGTTTCTATAGATGTCTAATTTCGAATGCATGCGGCTCTACGCATATCCCGTATGAAGATCGTTAACAGTGATACTCAAAATGCAGTGAACATCCAAGACTAATATATTATATATTATATAATAGTAAAATTAGAGCCTGTTATGGCTCGTGAACAAAATGTGACGCTTATTTTTAAAGGTCTTACATGTCACATTGAGTATAGTAGAGATATCCATTTTCATACGGAAGATCTGCTAATTTTAGCTCAAGTGACACTATGAAAGATTGAGAGACAATATTGCATTACACAGAAAATGATTGTGCCCATTTATCCTTCTTGAGTCCTTCGGTTGACTTGTTTCAACAAGAAAAGACTAGATAATTTATTTGATAAATCAGAATTCAGAACAAATAGGAAATAGCAAACAAAAAAATGCAGGCAGTAAGAAACAAATGACGTATAGTTTTAAACACATAACAAGCAAAGACTAATGCACCGTTAAACTAGGCGAATAGAATCTCCATATTTATATACATCATTTCTTGTCAAATGACATCATCATTACAATTGGAATCGGTCTATGTGTGTATCAAAAACTGAAATTTTTTTTAATGTGTGTGTGCATATATATGCAGATTATAAAAATAACGTGGCTCAATTAACAAGTCAGTAATATGCTCGGCGAGATATGCACAGTGTATATCACAGACGAAATCAAATTAAAACAACTTTCATTATCATCTATCTTCAGCAGAAACAGACGGTGAACGAGCAATCTCTTTCATATAAACAGGATCATCTAATATCGATATATAACTTTTTTCAGCATCTGGATCTTCTTCAAGCTCTTGTTTGTGCAAAGATATTAAACGGTACCTGAAAACGACAAAAAGCAGAACTCAGCGTTAGAATATTGTTTTCTTTCTAAGATAAAGTTCAACAACCAACCATGTTATCACATCAGGATCTCCAATCTCCATCGATGCAGCGCAGGAATCGATGCCACTGTTATCTTTCAACAACGGATCAGCTCCTCTTTTTAGCAGCAAAATGATCGGTCTAAAAGTAAGAACGAGATGTATCATACAGTTAAAATACGAAAGAATAACGTACCCTCGTCCTATATTGGCCAACATTGTCGCAAAATGAAGCGGTGTTTTGCCATCTCTATCGGCTAAATTTACTTTAGCATTATTCACAAGAAGAAATTCGGCAGCTGGCACAGATCTCTGAAAATAAAACACTTTGAAAGATGTATGATTATTCGTTAATCTATGGAAAACTTACACTCTCGATTGCTTGTATAAGTGGTGTACGATTATTATCAAATGGATGAATGTAATTTTTATCAGCTCCAAGAGCTAAAGCATGTAACATAATTGTCACATTTCGCTGTTTGGCCCCTTCGTATAAATAAATATTTGGGTCCCAACATGATGAATGATTAGTGATCGGATGAACATTTTCTAAAGCATAGAAGAAATTAAAAATACTAGAAGAAACTAAGAAAACATGTTTAGTCTATTAGTATCGCGTTCGTCACTTTTTCATTAATCTAAGTAACAACAATTTCATGCATATAACTACAACTACTAAACGAGAGAGTCTAAAGGCGAAAAATGATGGCAAAAGCAACAGAAATATGTAGAACATCTGAGGAAGTGTATATCGGGTTACCTTTTACACCATTATGCTCTAATTCAATCTGACGCAAAACTTCGTCAGTAAAAGAACCTAGTGAAAGAAATTTTGTCTCTTGTATTTGGAACTTCACTAAGTAACAAACGCTAATAGTTATTTTTCTATTATAACATACCTGTTTCAACGTGTGACGAATATGGATTACACCTTAAAATAAAATTTTATCGTGAGTTTTGGTCATAATTCGTCAAAATAGAGACAAATAGAAGATTGTAAGAAAATGTTAATGAATGACGAAGATTTTCGCCTTTGATTTTGACTGACCATCGTTTGATTGCAGATGAATTATTATTTAATGACGAATAAGTTTGTAAACGTGTTTGCTGTTGTATTTGATTGTAACTTGGTAATGGTCTTAAATAAGTTTTTTGAACATATTTTGATTCAATAAATGAACGTCGAATGGCACTTGAACAGAGAGAGATACAAGTGATTTTTATTACCTGTAGATAAAAGGAATAAAGTAATATTTACGCGTCACTTTCTGCATTTGGTTTTCTTACACCATTCATATTTGCTTCATAAATACTGTTCACAATGGTATTGCCCAATTCTGACATGACTAATAACGTTTCCAAGTCCCATGAGTCCATATGAAGTGAACGTACTTTAGATAAACTAACACCTAATCCTCTACAATCAATACGAGAAAAGATAGTGTATAGAAACATAACTAAGAATGTCCATACCTGTGTGCTCCACAACATTGTAAACAAAGAATAATTCCAATATTGATACTAGCCCATTCTGGATTTTCTGCATCACAATCACAGCATACGTCATTCCCAGGCATTTTACGTACATATTCAATTTTCTCTTTTATCCTAAAACATATGGATAAAGAATAATTTAACTTTAAAAGGGGAAATCTCTATAGTTAACAAACATTTTTTGCTTCAATTCCATTTTTGCTTGTAAAATTGCACTTGAATTGTCTTCATATGATGTCTTGAGAGTTGTCTAAAGACAACAAAGATACTACAATCATATTTAATCGATTGAAAGTCGTTCTTGAAGTAAATATTCAGAAGAGTAGCAAGGAATAAAATTATGAAAAGAAATCGTTACTGTTAATGTATCATTTCCATTTAGCGGTAATGATTTGAATGAATCTGTTATTGCCAATTGAAGTGAATTGATCCATTGATCACACTCAGTTTGGGAATCTGCTTGTAATAAATGTGAGCTAAACATAAAGATAAATACAAATAAGCACTACAATTAAGTTTTTTGTCTAAAGATTTTACCCATTAGGCGAAAGTATTTCAAATACGAATCGTCTATCGTTATCTGTCACTAGTCTTACGGTACAAATTCGAAGATCTGGTACCATAATAGACTGTTCATTTTCAGTATCTTTCGATGCACTACGTCTCATGTATAATAATTGTCCATTTTTTATTAAAAACCATCGTCTAAATAAATACAAAGATTTTGTAGAAGCAACAATTTAGTTTGAAAAGAATGAAAGATGATAAATGAAACCTACCTGCTCCATGTTTTAAATTTGTTATGTGAACGTTTAAATAAGTATCCTTCTTTTCCGCTATCACCTCCAGATACTGTTACATTCGCTGTTGACGGTAAATTGTTTAAACTTTGATGAGACAAATTTCTTGGTATTTCACTTCCCTAAAAATTATAAATAATTTTAAATTTATTCTGTCTAAAATAATAACATAATACTAATTAATCTACACTACAGAAAAACAGAGCAAGAAAATATTCGTTTAGCTTGATATACTTTCATGCAAAAATACCTGTGCTTATTACATAGAAACTTTCAATACTAAAAAAAAAAAACATGCAAATGGTCAGTAACAAAACTCACACTCTTTAATAAATCTTTTTATTCGTGCAATTAAGAAAAGCTTATGAGCATGCAGGAAAAACAATCTAGCAAAGTATGAACAATGGCATTCTCAAAAGAATTCTTTTAATTTCAAAACAATCCTGGATCCTCTTTCACATCAACGACATCTTATTTTCTGACGTCCAATAACATATTTTGTTGAAGTGTTTTGGATAGAGTATGTTTCAAAAGGTGAGTATTCTCTTGAATTAATTTATCAATTACAAAGAGTAATCTAGAATTCTCCAGGTAATATCGTGTGATTTTAAGCATTTAAAATATGTGCAAATATAAAGAAAATGTTAATTTCTTTTTTAACGCTATTTTACCACTGATAGTAGAGCACCGCTATTAACAATATTATCTGTATCATCCAAATTACACTAAAATGAGAGAAGAAAAATAGTATAAAATAAAAAAAGTTTAAGAAATCATACACAGAATAACGTCGTTGATATTTAACAACAATGTTTTACTTATTTCTGACATTCACTCATGCGCACAAATAGATTATCTCTTATCTGTACATTCACCATTTGTCATTATAAGCAAAAAACAAATGTTTCCATGCTCTTCCTGTTGTAACTTCTATATTTAAAATTCACCTGATTAATATCAATAGAAAATTTTGATTTGTGAATAATTGATTTTGTTCGAACTTTTATTGTTGAAAGTGTGTTTCGATTATTTGTTTGTATGGTATTGGAACTTGTTGATGTTAAATCAGATGGCGGCTGTTGCTAAATAAAATAATATGTTGTTTTTGTCTATATTGTATTTAAGTTACTGATGTGAAAACTGTGTGTAATTGTTCTGCTAAACTAACGAATATTGATTTAACCATGTTTCATTTCATTTAGCTATCAAAAGTAATTCACCAAGAGTAATTCTTTTAACTTTTAAATAATTTCGTAATACGTATTAAACTAACTTTTTTCATTCATTTTTATCCAAAATATTTTTGTTCGATTTTTAATACTTGTTCTTCTCTCAATATTTTTTACTGATACTTTGGGAAACAATAGTTTAAATGATAATTTATTTGATGTCGAATTCAATTAAGTCTCTTCTGTTGTACCATTAGAATACAAGAGCAACTAATTTATACGCATATGATAGATCTAATTAATTTATTATATTTATCGTACTTATACAAGTTATTACCAAATCAAAATAAGTTATTGACTAAATAATGTAGACAGAGAGAAAAGGGAGAAAACATACATGATAACAAAATTATATTAGATATTACAGTTAAAATATTTTTATGACTAAATATCATTAGAAAATATATTAGTAATTATTTTCACATCTCACAGGGCTACGTCACTAAATGATTAGTTAATTTTTTTTCAAAACATACTTAATTACAGTGAAGTGTCGATGCTGATCATAAATCCGATATTCTTTTTTAACAGATCTCTATAAAAACCAGAATCCTAGTGAATAATGACAAACTTTGAACTAAACACGTGCTAATAATTCCCAGATTGTTGAGCACATTGAGTTACTCATCCAGACAAGATTTTATGTCAGTGAAAGTTTAATAATCCTAAAGAAACTGAATCTCGAACACTTGTCTATATGGGCACTCGATGTGCTTATATAAGTATGTGTTCGGTTGAAAGTGTATCATTATTCATTAGGACTTCGATCTGTTGGAAACGAATATCAGAATCATAATTAGCATTGACACTGAACTATAATTAAATATATTCTAAGAAAAGACAAGTGATCATTTGTTGAAGTATTCTCGTAATGAAAAAGCAGCATTAAACTACAGACGGTGCTATAGAATTACAAGTGTAAACATTTTAGAATCTTCAAGTTATGAGAAGATAAAGTATCTGTCAATATAAATGCGAAGTACAAATCGTTGATTTTATTGTTAATAATTTTGAGGCGACTCTATTTCAATATTACATAACTTTTATCTTAAGATATTTTGTTAGTCAATCAAATCAGTGTAACTAGTAAAAAAAAAAAAAAGTCGAGACTTCTCCCATTCGTCAATCATCTATAACATCACTATTTCATTCTAATCTACGACAGTAATATTACGATTTAATTGAATATAAACAAAGTCTAATTATAGTGAAACACATCAACTTACTTTTCGTTGATTACTATCGTGTTTCTTCTCAAGTATCTTCTGTTTTACAACATTTTCTTGACGCATTTTTGAAAGCTAAAATTATAAAAAAATAAAAAATATCAAAAAATAAAATACATTAAATAAGAATAAATTAATTACCTGTTGTGATATAGCAGTAAAATCTTTTTCAGAGTCTAAGAAAAGTTCATGTCCCTGATGGAAAAATGCTTTATGTATATTTATATAGGATAATAATAATTCAATTAATTCCACTTTATGTTGATCAAATAATATGTTTATATGATAAGTATAATCAATAGATGTATGTCCAAAACAACTTCTTGTAGCTATTAATATTTTACTTGTATCATCACATAACGATGTTTTCATTTTAGATGCATCGGCATTCTTTTGCAATGCTAAAAAATAAAATTTAATTAAACAAAAAAATTAGAATGATAACATAAAAAAATTTAATTATACTATAGATTATATCATCTAAATTATTTTACTCACTTTCAACATGTTCATCATATAAACCATCATATATCCGAGTAGATTCGAAATTTTTTGATACAATTATTAGATTTTAAAAATATGTTCCATTTTCATTTTATAGTCAATGTCTTAATCAAAAGAGAAAATCTCTGTTTATTTTCAATTACCTATGTCATAATCATTGCTGAGACGTTCAAACATTTTTCCTTGATCTTTCACCTTTCTAATATCTTCTTTTATCATGCGTGTTAAAGTGCGTAATACACTATGAGTGGTTTGTTCTATTAAACCCTATAAAAATAGATAATTAATACGTAAAAAGAGGTAAGTTCATATTCATTAAAGAATTATGTACATACAGAAAATAATGATTGTATTTCACGTAAATATTCTCCAAATTTTGCTAAACTTTTGTATGCAATTTCATCGGATGAAAATAATTCACGTACATCATATATACATTTGAGAAATTTTCTGAAAAGAAAAAAGAAAATTGTTTTTATGAATATAAACATTTATTTATAAATATCAAATAGTATACTGAAATTCTTGTACAAAAGATTTGCCCGTTGTAATGACAGTATTACAAGTCCTAGACATCTAAAAAACAAAAATAAACGACAATAAATTTAAAATTATAAAAAAAATTTAAAATAATTTATCTTTATTACTTGTTCAAAACGTTCTTCGAGTGTTTCAATATGACTTAAAAGAAAAAGAAAAACGATTACATATTGTTTAAATTAAGTAAAAAACGATTTAGAATGTCAAAACATACCTAGTCGCACGACGCAATTGAGAACTAAAAGAGAAAATAAAGTGCTAATGAAAAATGAAAGTAAATTTATAAATGTAGGCTCTAATGAAATAGTCTGATCTATCACATTATTAACATTGATTACGCTCACAAGTAGATTCAATAATTGACAAGCGAACGTTCAAATGTATTAACAAAACAAGGTCACGATCCATATGAAGAGTCAAGTCGATGTAGTATCTAACAGAGCTCTGTATGGACAGAATTGGACTCTTCAAGACAATGGATTCGAAAAAAATTTTGGATTCACTTGAATCGAGAAAAAACACTAAAAAACGATCTTTTTAGAGTCCATGGACTCGGACTGAACTCGGAATTTTGAGTCCATACGGAGCTCTGGTATGTAAGATATGTGAATATATTAAATGGAATGATACGCAAATGTTATCAACACTTTCGAAGAAGTACATAAACAAAAGAAGAACCTTGAACAATGCGTATAGAGACTTTTTCTATTGTTATCAAAAATGTATTGAAAAAGCAAATAGTTTGAAATATGACATATTAGTTTGTGTCTTTTTGCTTAAGGGGTACTAAATATAGCGCTTACTTGACTGGAGAGTTATTGTATGATTGTATTTTTCTCCATACAACCGCCATATGAGATAATAGATAATTGCTGTTAGTAAAATTTATTTAGAATAAAATCTTTTTACACTCTTGAATACTTAAATTTAAAGGTAATACAACTATCGTTATCTACTAGATTTCATTGCATCCTATGGATGTCATTAGCAAAAAGAATGAAATTATTTTAATATGTATATACATAAACGCATAATAGTTTATATATATTAGCGATCTATTTTTCTTATAAATAGATTATGAAAGATACTGTGATGCAAAGAGAAAAAGAAAGAATGGAGAGATATAGATATCAAGTAAAAGAAAAAAGATTTTTTTTCTATTGAAAAGAATTCTCTGATCTTTTAAAACAACTTGTTAATCGTACTCACCGAAAATAGGGACTATCTTTGAGACATTCTTCAAAATCAATAGAAAATATTGAAGTCATGGCTAAAAACCTAAAATGAAAAGGTACAGTTATGTGAGACAATGACTTGAAGAAATAAACGGTTTAGAAGTTGATTCATGCGGAAACTTTCCGATCAGTTTTCTCTTGCAATCTACTCAGTCATAGATTACCTTTGATGTTGATCACGAATGTGTTATCCCTTTCGAACGATACAGCTTTTTTAGATGGATTTCTGACAAATCGATCTTTGGAGATCTACTCTAAATTTTATGGTGAATAAACTTTGGTTCGTTCAGTTTGCAGATTTTGTCGAGCTACCTGTAGAGAAATTTTTTTTTGCAACTAAACAAGTTTTCGGTGAGTCATCAGAAAATTTACTGCAAAACACCGAAGTTATACTTATGCAAGAAATCAGATAGTAAATTTTCTAATGGTTCATCGAAAACTTGTTTAGTTGCAAAAAAAATTTTCTCTACAGGTAGCTCGACGAAATCTGCAAACTGGACGAACCAAAGTTTATTCATTATAGAATTTAGAGTAGATCTCCAACGGTCGATTTGTCAGAAATCCATCTAAAAAAGCTGCATCGTTCGAAAGGGATAACACATTCGTGATCAACATCAAATATAACTTATAACTGAGTAGATTGCAAGAGAAAATTGATCGGACACTTGGAAAAGTTCCCTCCTCAACATATTATAAGGCACAATTCATATTTGAAGAAAGCTGAAGACTAACTCCAATATCTTTAACTACGTGATCATACAGCTATACTCGAATGTAGTAAACATAGTACTTTTTAATCTGTAGAGGTAAGGTTTATTCGCTCTAAACAGCGATGAGCGCGAAGAAAAGGAGAAGCATTAGAAAGTAACTACCTTATAGAATGTAATGTAATCAGTCGATACTTTTTTCCATTTCTAAAGCAGTATGAATTGACGTGTTATGGTGTAAATGACGCTAAGCTGAAGGTGTAATGTGACATTGTTTTGTAATACTTAGAAAGGTTTTTAAACTATTATCTTCACAATTTCAATAGAACTATTGTATGTGTTTTACTTTAGCAAGCTGATGCAGACAGATGCTTTCAAAAACTCTATATTAAAAAATTAGGACAGTGTTATTCTTTATTATACCTTTCATTGATGCATATTTAATCAATTCTGATTATGTGTTACATGCTACATTTCTCATAGCGAAAAAAACAATAAATAAAAGAAAGAATAGTGAAATAATCCACAACGATCGTTCATTTGTAATTATTGCTAATCGTTGTAGTTTTATTTTCAATACATTGAAGACGGCAGATAGACACAAATATGCAGTATTTTTATCTGTATACAAGAGCATAATAAGAAGAATCTTATGTATTTTCTTCTATATTAGTCTATACTGCAGATAGATATGTCAAAAAGAAGAAGAAGAAAGAAAGAAAGAGAATAATCTCTGATACGTTACTGGAATGATTTTTTTAATTAAATGTGTTTCTGATAAAAATAAAAACTCATCAAGAGTGGTCAAGAACTGATGAAGAGAATAAATTTTAAATTTCTTTTTGTATTTTTTTATAATAATCTTATTTAATATGTTTAAATATTTTTGTTTTTATTTTGTTATTGTCTAATCTTGTTTTACATTTACAATTTTTTATTATCTTCTCTTCAACAATGACAATTGATTATATAAGATAATTTCCTTTTATTTTCAGTACAATAGAATAACATATCTATAGTTCGTTTTTATACAAAAGAAGATGATGAATAACATATTATAAACAAAAATTGAATATTGTTTTCTAAACTCGTTTTTTAAGAATTACATAATCAGCAGAAGTCATCATCTAGGGAAAACAATAAATTTATAGTATAGATGATCATACATCTGTGAACAAATGTTTTACAACAAAAATTCTATTATTAGACAAATGTTTAGACACTTTTCAGATTTTACACTTTCATCTTTGCTATATATAATAAATAAAAATTCGTCAACCAATATTTGAGCGATGATACTTAAGCAATTGACAGTTGAGTAATGACAATAGATATTGATTTTGTATTGTAAGATTAAATTATAAGATTGTAATGATTTTAGTAAAGTTGAAAATAGAAGAAAGAGAAAGTTAATTGTAGAATACAATTTACTTGAACAACTCGACTTGAATGAATATTATTTCTTATTTCTACTTATAATAATTAATATTTACTTACATACAATTAATAATTATATACTATTTTTATTTTGCATTAAATGTTGGCGAATCAACTAACACAGCTCTATGTGTATAGAGTGAAGAACAAGAAATGTCTTATACCACATACCTATGTAAACGTTTCAATTCAGTACCAGATGATAACATGTAAACTAATCGTGTAGAATCAAAATCATTCAATTTCATGGAGTACATATGTCAGATTTTAGAAAATTTATAACAGAATTAATTATTTTTCTATTTTTAAATAATAAAACTCTTAAATAATTTGTTAGATTTTACTTTCTATCTCTCTCTTTCTCTCTTTTTTCTCTCATTAATACAAATATAAACTATCAACACCCTTTTTCATAATCGTAGATTAACAAATAAATACGTCTATCAAGGTTAAATCTCATCATTATGTTTCTTTTCTATTTCATACTGAACTAAGTATTATTGACACATTTTGATATTTTAAACTCAACTTGTTTAAACTAAATAAATTTGTGTTTTACAATCACTTTTTTTTTTGTTACAGAAACGCTCAAGCCTTACAATTTGAACTGGTCTTTACTACACGCCTTTTTGTAATTTTTTCAAGGGGGTAAAAGCACCACTTCATTTCACCTCACTTCACCTAGGTAAAACACTGCAGAAACGGTCAAATCAATCCAAAATCACTTCAAGTTAAGCGGAAGTGGTGAAATGATGCTTCTGTCCCCCCCCCTTACCAAGGGCACCGTTTCAGCAGTGAAGTGAAATGAAGTGGTGAAATGACATGAAGTGGTGCTTTTTCCCCCTTGAACTTTTCTCTCAAAACAGTTGAGAATATATATGTCAAACGTCACTAGTAGTAGCACGCATAGTCAGGGTCAAAGCTTGAATATTTCTGTAACGAAAAAGCGATTGTAAAACAAAAATTTATTTAGTTTAAACAAGTTGAGTTTAACGTTATATCAAAATCATTTTCTTTAACCACACTAAACTCGCATGACTCATAGAGACGGTCTCGAGGACTTGTGTGCATAGTAAGGGCCGGTTTAAGTTTTAAGGTTTGTGCTTTTTCTTAACAGTTATAAAACAAAATTTATTTAGTTGACATATTTAATTGAATTTTTTTAATGGAATCCTCAAGACTATTTGAATCTTGTAAAAATTAATGATTACATCAGGCTGAATTAGAATAACTTTCTTGTACTTCAATTAATTTATGATAATTCGTATTGTTTGGATGTTCAACTCTCATACTGAAAATTTATTGAAAGAGAAAAACTTTACCAATGTAACTAGATGTATATGTGAATAGAATCGTACTGATTAGATAAAACAGACTAGATGTTTTTTCTTCCCATATGTATATTTGACAAATAAGTCTTTCTATGTACATGTATACACATTCGTCTATCTATCGATGGGCAACTTGTGTATTAAATAACGATAATTATGCATTTCAGCAGTAAAGATGAACAAATGAGAAAAAATAACGCAATATAGATAGATTTGTAAGCAATTTATTCATTATAGAATAAATTAGCTGAACAACAATAAAATATATGTTTTATGAGAATAAAGAATCGTTACATCTGTCATGTTTCATTCGTCTAATACTAACAAAGATAGTCTGTCATGTTTAGAGGTGATTTATTAACTATTGTTTTGGACAAATGTCTATAATCCAATCTTATGAATATAACTAAAAAAACCATTTCTACTTACTTTTCATAAAATAAATAAAGGATCTTGAATTTGAATAAATATGAATAATCGATCACATAAAAAGAGAGAGAGAGAGAGAGAGAGAGAGACAGAGAGAGAAAATAATAATAAAAATATTGTACAATAGAATAATAAAAAAATATCTATCTAAAAGATAACAATGGAAAATGTTCACAAATCAATTTTATCAATCCTACGTATATGGCATATATAAAATTGTATGATGAAACAACAAATCCTCTTTCACTTTTATAATAAAAAGAAAACTACTTTTCCCAAAGGTATATACTCAACATGTATACGTATATCGTTCAACAAACTAGAAGCCATAACGCTCACAACAATAGTTCATCTACGATATTTATTTTAATATATAGATTGGTTTTTACACAAATAAATCAAAAAGTTGAAGGTAATAATGAATGAATGATCAAGATGAAAATTTTGATTTTAGAGATCTACAAATATAATATTTATTTGATTAATTATCTATAGAAATGACTTACTATTGACAAAGAAAGTTTCATGTTTACTCTATTCTTATTGTTGAGATATTGAATGATTAAGTATATATTTCTTAGAAATTGTCAAAAAATAAAACAAAATAATTCGTTTTTTACGTTTTACTGAAAAATAAGAGACAATTTTACAAAAAAACAAAAAAAATTAAAATAATAACAAAAACACATGAGTTATTTAATTGCGTTAAACTTGAACATATGTTTGAAGGTCAACAAATTATTGAATATTATTTATCTAAACTAATTTCAGCTTCATCCCATGGTCCACGCATTGAACTAAAATAAAATCATTTACTATTTAAGGATTATCAACTCATTTGACTCAAAATATGACTCAAAAAATATCATAAAATAGTGTGTTTCATTTTTTTTCAGAATTTTAGACTTGTTTCTCATTTTCATATAGTTCAATAAAACAGCATCCTTTCAATTTGAAAAAACTATATAGTCTTTTCTCATTAAACAAAACAAATTTCATTTCTTTGTGAAATATTTTATGACTCCATTTTGAAAACACTTAGTATAAGTTGTGTTTTTTTTTCTTTTTTTACTTTCTTATAACAAATATTGTTGTTCATTTCCTGTCTAATAGTTTCATCCTCATTTAACTTTTTATCAAATGAAATTGTTTGAGAAGAGTGCTAAATATCACAATTCTTTCGATATTCTCTATCACAAATAAATTTTATATTATTCTATAATTCGTTACACGTACTACCAATGATCAATAATTGATGAATTCTATTTACATTTGAAATTGATTAATTTTGTCGAATGAACGAATATATAAATAAATATTATATTCATAAACAACTAAAATTTCAATGTTAATTTTCTATAAGTTAATTATTCTATTATGAAAATGAGTGAATATTAGAACAATAATTACCAATTAACGTTAAAACAACATACAGTTGATAAATGTTTTTTCATTGATGATGAAAACGATATCATCTACTTATTTATAAATATTGTAATGTTTATTATTTACATTCATATAATTATATCAAAAGATTATTGAAATACAAATGAGTTTTTGTTCTCAAGTACACCTCATTATCAAATTAGTTGAAAATTGATCTTAACAATAGTCAAATAACTATAGAAAAGTTTGTCAAATATCATCTATACAAAAATCTCATCAATATATTAAACAATGATAAGAAAAAAAAATAGTAGTAACTATTTTTTGAGGATTGATTTCTATACTAACAGAGTCAAACAATTTTGTTTACTCATATCGAATATAATTTACACTAGAAATATATAAAACATATATAAAATCTATATATCCTTCTAATATGAACAGAAAAATAGATTTTAATCATCAATAATTAGAGAAAAAAAATAATGAATTTTTTATATAAATTTAAATCATTATTTTACCTTATCTACTGTAACACATCTGTTTTGTCTATATAATTTTGTTATTGATATGTTTAGAAAAAAAAACCATCATAAATAATAAAACCATCATAATCTACTCATATTATTAGTCTGTGACAGTCATAAAATGTTTACAATTGGATAATATACATTTTACATATGATTCTTGCATATTGCTAAATTATATCTGTTATATAATTGAGTTAACAGGTAACAATCATTTATCAATTAATCATAGTTTATATATTGAATAATCGAATTCTTAAATATAATAGCGGCACCAATATTCATTATATACAATGAGGCAAATCAAATATTTATATAGAGTGAAAATAAAAGGCAAACATTATAAATCATCACTGTCATTGTATATAAAAAAGATATGGTGATCAATCTCAATGTTATGCTGTAACAGAACCTCATAAAATGATTTTTAAAAAAACAATATATTCTCACCTGGTAGACAGATGTGCAAAAATAGCTAAATGTTAACTAATGGTAAAAATTTACCACATCAATCAACAGGAAACATAATAAAGTTGAGAACATTATAATTTCACGATGTAATATATTAATTAAAAATTTTGTGAATTTATCAAAACTTCTGATAATAGATAAAAACTGAATGTTATTCTCTCATTTTAATAAAGTATCATCACACATTTTTATATTAACTGAATAAAAATTGTTTTTTTTATCAAAAAACTGAATGTTTATTAATAGATATTATTTGAATAATAATTTTATTCGTATTATTCAAAAAAATTAAAGAATTCATTTCAAATTCGAACATCTAATAGTTGTTTACGTTGTATTCAGTAACAATTTATGAAATATTAAACGAACTTCTTTAAAATAAATGTTTTATATTATTCACTTACGTTTTGTATTTTTGTAAAGAAATCAACCATTTAGGACAAATGAATGTTAGAAGTAAAACACTAATTCCATAGAGAAAACAATGAATAAATGATAAACGACTTAAAAATATGATACATAGAATTACATGAATAATTGTAAGAAATATAAATGTTTTCAAACTCTCAGCCTAAAATGGCAAACGAAGAAAAATGATTAAAGAAACAATCAAAAATCCATTCATAAACTCATACTTTTACTAATTTTCGTAATTCTGATCCCACTGTAAATATCAATACTGCACAAGAAACCATTGTAAATGTATGCAATGAAGTTGCCAGTCTCGATGCAAGACATACGGCTGAGAATAATGCAGCACTGAATGAAAGTGCCTTTTGAACCCTAGAAAGAATAAATATTTTCTAGCAAAACAAACTTGTGATGGTTAAAGAAGTAGACTAAGATGCCAACTTTCAAGAGATTAAATGAAGATAAAGAGAATAATCACGATGTCAGTTACATTCGTTATACATGTGACACTGAGAATTCATTTTCAATTTGTTTTAGATCTTCGAAAGCTGATATATTAATCGACTTTCTTTTTAACACTCATAATAGGAAGGAATGTAATAAGAAACTCCACATACATGGCTGTTTCGCATCCGTAATCATAAAATATTAAATGTGCTAACATCATAATCGTACTCATTGCATAAATTGTATCTGTACTAATTGTTTTTGTTAATGTAGCTATGACCGGTGATACCATAAAGCCAAACAAAATGAAAGCTGAAAGAGTTTTTAAATTGTCTTTCCCTAAAACAAAAATCAAATATTCATCATTAACAAACATTATTTAAACAAGAATATTCTATACTTACACAATCTTACACCAAATGGTAAATTGAGCCATCTATAGAAACAAAGTCCAAGTAATATTAATAAAGCATTTCCATATAATACATCACCAGGTTCTAACGTTTTATTATCCAAGTAAATAAATATCACAACAAAAAATATCACACTAAAAACAAATCGAAGAAGAATTAGAAAATATTAAAACTTGTTCGATTATCTAAAGATAAATTCGATTCTCTGTTATTATGTTTTTCTGATATAAAGCAACTTACGAGCTTACTTGTTGAGTAATAAGACCTGAATCAAAAACCGTGGGCCAGTATTTATGTTTACATGTGTTTACTAAAGCAAAATATTAGAGAACTAATAGAGGAGAAAAGTAGAAATAGATAATATGACATACTCAGCTCATTGTTTATGTGCATATAATCATAAATATCATCAGTACTTTCGTCATTTGTCTCGGAAATGGAATAAAGAACTTTTTGACGTCCAGACGCACTGATCATCTTAAAATTATCATTTTACAAAACTATACTTTGGCTACTTCCACGTGCTATATGTACTCCAAGAGAAAGTTGATTTCGAAGAATGCGATTATATCATGTCCGTATTGCATCTGAAGTTAAATATGAACTAAGAAATTGATTTGATTTAACTCTATAACAACGTCCTAGTTTATAACTAATTTCTAGATGATGGACACATACTTAGTTTTTACTTTTATTGCTGTATTACAATGTAACATACAGCATTTTCGATAGAAATTTTGGTGGGAGGGTAAAGAGTCTACTCAACTGATGAGTAACCGAAGTTTTTTCTTGAATTAATTTTTTAAGTAAAATTTATTTTTGAGTAAGTGCATGTTTTAAGCTAATTGAAGACTGTCAGTTGAACTGGCGTAGATAGTCTCTCATTGGATTTATTATTTTATTTATGGAGTTAAAAGGAATTAGAAACAACGACCGAAAACGAAAAAATGCGACAGATTAACTGAATGAATCATTTTCACTCACATTAGAATACAAACCAGTAATAATTTAGTCAAACTCCTCTATGGAAGTGAAAAGTGTCGCTCAGTTCTATTCCAAATAAGAAATCCTTCTCTTTTATAGAAAAATGTATTGCAGTAAAAGCTGTTTATTGAATTTTCAATTAAAACTCTAGTGAGTGCATGGAGATCAAGTACTTGAGTGCTTGGAAACTTGGAAAAAATTACGTATTTGAAAAACATTTTAATAAATCTGTACTCGACAAATAATTGCTTGAATATTTTTGAAAAATCATAAGTATCTCAAGATTTGATAAGTATCTATGCTACTTATGCTATTACTTTCTTAAGTACTTGTCAAGCGAGCCCTTTCAAAGGTCGAGTTTTGCATTTGAATAAAATTTTGAACATATTTTTAATCGGCTAAGGAGAATGAGTTAGATAATATTTTAGAAATTAAACTTCCTAGTATTGATTAAGTGAAGTACTGCCCTGATATATTGTGTTATTCAAAACGATCTGCTATAAAGACTTTTTTTATAAACCAAGTCAAACATTTGTTCATATGTATTTTAACACACACATCTGGAAAAAAATTTGTACAAAAATCGCAAGAATAACAGAGAACAAACACGCAGATATACACATCACACTTTTTCAATATGTCGTTGTTTTGATTTTTTTCTCTGGTTTTAGTTCGTTTTCAATTTGATATTCTTGTTGATGGGTATTTTCGATATTATTATTATTCGTATTTACATTATTTACAGAATTTCTTACGGTCAATTCACTTGATGTTCGTCGATTTTTTCGATGTTGTTGCTGAGAATGTCTTTCACTTTGCATTTGTTGCTGTTGAAATACATCCGTTAGTTTTACGCGTTGTTTGTTATGTTTTAATTGATTATTTTTTCCTTGTGATAATGCTTGCCAACGACTTCGGAATACATGATCTAGTGATTTATTATATAAATGTTTTTTATTTGACTGTTGTCGACGTTTTATCGCTTCATAGTTTGATCCGTAGGTTTTTACTGAGCTAGTATAGCCATTAAAACCGTACATTTGACTCATATCACTATGATCCGTATCCAGGTTACGTTGCATATCGTTTACTTTTGCATCGGTGGGCGTTAAACCACTCCATTGTTGGGATGTAGCTGATGTCATAGCTCCATTCTCTCCATTTTTCCATTTTGAACGATAGATGAGTCCCGTTGTTGATAAATCTGGTTCTGATGGCAATCGTTCTTCATATTTACCATCCTCATCATAGTCAGGTTCAGGCATATCTTCGTCATTGAAACCTTTTAATTGTTGTAATACTTTCACTTGTTCAACGGCTTCTTCAACATTATCAGATAAATCAACATTTTTACGTGGACATAGTTTTAAATCAGTCGATGCTAATAAATGTAATAGAGTACCATAACGATGCCATAGCATGGAAATAAATTGAACTAATAAAATACTTGCAAAAAAGAGTAGAAATAAAAATCCAAGTGGTTCAAATCGTAATGACTCATAATTTAATCGTTTAATGGGAATATAAACATAATTACGTATTTTTGATTGAACTAATTGAAAATGAAATATAATAACTATCCATAGTGTATTTAACATAAAAAAACTAAAACATCCATTGTTTCTCAGTGCTTTTAAATCACGCGCAACAATTTTCTGATGTTCTTTATCTTCTACTAATGGATAAAGATAACGTTCAATAACTTGTTGAAAAAACTCAATTTCTTTTGGATCAAGTGATTCAATATCAGAGTCTTTTAATGATTTATGAAATATCCATGCGGGATTAACCAGTTCATCACGTTTTATTACTTGCTTGTTGTCACTGTATAGTCCAGACTGAGAATGACTTATACCTGCATAAGAATGCGGATGTATTACTTGACCATACGATGTTTTATTTAAACCACGATAAATGAGTTGTTGTTCTTGATTATGTTGATCCAATGGATAACTCAAACGTGTTAATGGTTGACCACTGGTTGTTAACATTTGAGTACAACCATATTTTGTTTCTAAATCTGATAGTAAATCATTTGGAAGAGTTGAAATTGCATTTCCATTTTCCTCATTAGGAGGATATAAACCGGTTGTGGCAACCGCATCCATTTCCTCCTCCAGACGACTCTAAATAAATTAAATATCGTATAAATAAGTATTAACAATACTAATGTCTTTATCAATACTGACTTTTTCAAGACGTTCAACAGCACCGAGAATTTGTTGTAGAAGTACACTGTTCATGGAACTTCTATCAACACCTAACCATTTTCTTGCAAATGATCGAACACGTTCATCATATTTTTTAATATTAAAATTAACAAATAATTGATTTAAAAATCCGGCTGATTGCTTCTTTGCTTGTGTAAGTTCTTGTAAACGAGCTTTTTCTATTTCTTCTTTACTTTGATTTTTTTTTTGTTTCGGTGCCTCTCTCGTACCCCATGAAACAATATTTAAATTACATAATGAATAGATTAATAAAAATAAATAACCGGATGGTATACACAAGAAATAGAGTAAACCAGGAACAATACACCAAAATTCTTGTGGATGCATACATGCAGCAATAAAAAATATAGAAAATAATAACATTAGAAAAACAGCATTTGGTGATGTCCATGAATCTTCAGCAATTTGTATCGTAGTACCCACAATAACGGCCATCATAATAATGGCATAAACAGCTGATAAAAATGCTGCTGCACGAATTTGAAAATCAGTTGTGGTATGAAAACAAATAATTAAATAGAGAAATGCTGGTAAAACAGACATAATCATCGACTGCCAAAGTGTTGTACCTTAAAATAAAACAGAAAATTTAATTTTACATAAAGACCTTTAATTTACTAGCAACTTCTAAAATGAAATAGAACGCGTGCATTTTCCTATATTGATATAAAAAATCTACTGTATATTTTACGCACCAAAACATGCATTGAATGCTCCTAAAATATAGACAAAAAAATAAATGTAATGTTACATTCTGGTATAAATGTTTCAGTTTATCTGTATTAGAACTCCGTATAGAGTAAATTGAATAAGATTAAAAGTTTTTTATTAAAAATTGTCTCTATATGAAGCTCTGATTTAAACCGTTTCTTTTTACCAGTGATCATCAAAAGAACAGTTGCTGGTCCCAGAACCGTTGATACCATTAGAAATAGTTGATAAATAATATATAAATAAGATATACTATCATTTACAAGTACAATATGTTTGTATTCACATAAAAAGTCCATTATATTCGCTATTGTGGACGGTACCCATCGTCGACGTTGATTAAAAAATTCCTATAAAGGATGATAGTAATTACTCCATTATAATAAATCTGTAAAGCGTGAATATTTACATGAAATGATTCTGGTGCATATGTTAAAGCATCACTTGCAGCGCAGTATTCAACACGATATCCTTCTTGTAGAAGTAATGTGCATAACCATCGATCTTCTCCTGAAATTTTATTAAAAACAGCTTATTTTAATTTATAATGATTGAAAATCTTAGATTATAACCTTGATCATATTGTACATAATGTCTTGCTTCTGATGATTTAGTACAATATGTTCTTAAAACGTGATCATCCATAAGTGAAGAACCACGAAATAATGAAAAACATCCTGGACTACACATAACACAACCTATAACAATAGTTTCATGATGAAATAAAATCTTAATGCAAGATGTAAATTTAAGACCTAATATATGTTCAGCTGCTTTTTGAAGCCAATGTCCAATGGCATATTCAAATTTTTGATACCAAACAACTGGACCTACAAATATCGTTAATAATAAATGATTATGAGGAAAAAGTATTTAAATTTCTTATTTGTATTACCATCACCGATCGGATGAATGCGTCCACAAGCTGCACCAACTTTTTTGTTCTTTTTCATTCTATCTACTAGTAGACGAACGGCTTCGGGTCGAAAATCAACATCTCCATCAAGAGCCAATAAATATGTATTTTCAGCCTATATAATAAAACAATATTTTCTATCTATTACATCCATAAAACAAAAAAAAATTTATACTTTTATTCGTAATTTATTGTCCATATTATTTAATAAATTTCCAAATCCTTTAAATATTTTTGATTTATTTTTTGATGAGTCTTTCTTTCGCTTTTTCTTATACAATTTTTCAATAATATTTAATTCGCCAAACAGACGATAACCCAATAAATAATACATGTACATAACCTGAGAATACATAAAAATTTATTTTTATTTTGATCATTTTCAAAAGATAAATTATTTATTTTTACCTGACTCCATCGTTTTTTATGACGTATTTTTGTTTTATCTTTAATATGTGCAATTAAAAAATTTCCTCCAGGTAATACCCATGTTAAACGTCCGCCATAAGGAGTTGGAGTTTTGAATGGTGGTGGAATTTTCATTGGACATTCATGTACAGCTCTAGAATAAATCGAGAGAATATTATGATAAATTAAATTTAATAAAGTTTATCTCACGTACGTTGCTGCTCTATCAATAACACCTAAAAGTTGTTGAACAAATTTATTGGGTATTTGTTCATTATTTTCATCTTCTTCCATTGCATCATCAAAAAATATATGTCCTAAAATAAGAATATGATTAATGTAATCGAATATTTTTTTTTCTTTATTACCTCACCTTCGTATTCATAGTAATCGGGATCTTTTATTTTAAATACATCTTGTGCTTTTCGTCTAGCACTTTGATCAATATCTAATCTAAAATAACACATACGAATTTCAGCATTTTTTTGTGTAAAACTGATTTAAAAATAATCTACCTCATAATTGATTTCAATAATTGTAACATTTCTGTTTCTGTTTCATGCCACATGGTTGCACAAGAGTAAATTTTTGTCTGAATACCTTGACTGAGTTGTTTCTCAATTGTCAATTCTTCAAAACTTTGTGAATCAACATCGGATGAAAATTTAACTTGATCTTCGATTGTGCTAACTGTCAAAGGTATCTCATCTCTTTCATTACGACGTCTATTCATCATTAACGATTGTTCTAATAGTGTTGCACAATAACGTGGCGAAACAAAGAGTCTAGAAAAACAAAAGAATTTATGTTTGTTTACGGGGAACAATATTTTTCTTTAATGAAAAATACCGTTCTGTAAATGCTAAACGTTGACTTTTTCCAAACCATATATGACCACCAATCCACAATTCTGATAGCCACCATAATGCTAAACCTGAAACGTAAAAAAAGAAAAATATCACAATATTCATCTTTTTTTTTACATCACTTACCACAAACAACTTGCCATTTAAACGATTCTTTGGCAAAATCTTCATAACAACTCCAATAGATGAAACCATCGATGAACACTGTTGATTTTGGAAAAAATTCACATAATACAAGTAATATTGTTAGAACAAGTGGTGTCACTAGTGTGATAGGTAATGCAAAACATATACGTTGCATACATAATTTACAAGCTAAACGACCCATATAAAAGCATAGAGCATCGGATATTACTTTTAATATCATTGGTGTTAAGTATGTTAACCAACGATCTTTATAAGTTAATTCTTGTGTTTCTTCTTCACCAGGATACGGTAATGGTGGAGCAGATAATTGAGCACCATTAAAATCTTGTAACATCGATGGATCATTCATTTGTGCACCATTAAAAGGATTGTCTATTCCTCCTACATTAACAATATTTTCTTGCCTTTTAAATCGTTTTTGATAAGTTTGATTAATTTGGTTTTGATTAGCGTAATTCTTTTTAAATAAATGATCGAGTAATAAATTATAGTGTTTTGATGATGATGGTTCAAACAGTGATGTTTGTCGACGTAGACGATTTCCGCCTATGTCAGTTCCTAAAGATATGCCAGCGAAACCGTCTGGCGATTGTGACATGTCTGCTGATAATAGACTCGATGATATCCATGGATCTTGATGTGAAAATAGTAATGGATCTTGCATTTGTTCTTTATTTGTATGAAATACTACCGATGTATTAAATATACCATGATGAAATAGATAAGCAAATAAAATTGTTACAAAAATTTTCCAAAATGTAATTATCAAATATGTTTTCGATCTTGTAGCAATTATATTTTCTTTTAATAATTTCATGTTCACCACTATTTTTCCACCAAACTTTATATCACGATCAACAAAATTTTCCCACCTATAAACATTATACTCAAGTGAAAATATTAATTATTCATAGATTGTGCCTACCATGTTAGAGAAACTAATATTAATGCAACAGGTAATTCCCATTCAATATGAAAACTAGCCAAGATTGTTTCTAAATTATGATCCATTGAACTCATAGTACCATTTAATGTTTTACTTCCGACGGATAATGATGAATCTAATGTTGATGATAGATCACTATATAAGTCTCCAGATGGTTCAATTATATCGTCTCGTTTGTGTCGTTTGAATGATAATAGTGTACTACTATCCACTGTACTCGTTGAAAATGTATTTGAATGACTATTATTTGGCATGATATTTGAATCAATTTTTAGAAATCGTGATGCCAATGCAATACCAACACATGAACATTGCATGATAAAAGCAAAAAAATCCATCATAAATAATAGACTTCGTCTCAGCATACTTGTATTCGTTTTACTTAAAAATAATTTTAAAAATGCTGGTATAATACAAACAGCATTCATAATTAATAGACTACGAGCAGCATCCATTTTAGGTAAAATATGAAAGACAAATATTGCTATACCAAAACTGTGAAGTGTTTCAATAAAAAATACTATTGTAAATATTTTTACAGTTGGCCACGGTTTATTACCAAATAAACATTTTCCAAAACTATCGATAAATGTGAACACATAAGGTGCACAAACAGCTGTTAATAACATCCACACCCATCTTTCACGATAGGGACTCTATAAAATAATGATAATTTAAAATTTATATATAAAATAAAAATTTAAAATATACCTCTTGAACTTTTGCTATAGAATTTGTCATTAAAAGTAATGTTCCTTTACTGACTAATGCTGATAATAATACACCAATATTTAGAGCGATATATGTTGCTATTTTTAACATACGCATTGACAAACGATAACAATGAATGGTTTTTTCGTATGCTTCATGAACATCCATTGTACGTGCACAATCCCAAGCATTATTTACTGGATCTTTTCTAAAAAAAAGATGGAATAAATTATTTACCATTTATGAAGAGCATTAAAATTTTAATTTAGATTTACTCATCATCAGCATCCACTAATTTTTCATCATCATCATTATCTTTGTGGTCATTGAAACTATATGTTGAAGTATCTAATTCACGTTTTTTCTTAAATTGACTATCTTTAAATTTTTTTCGTTGAATCATTAATATTTTTTTTACAATTGCACGTTTTTGTTTGCTTAATGCATCTTTTTCATTTAAATCTGACACTAGCATTTTAGAACTGTCCGGATTATGTTGTTGGTGGTGTACATTTTGATTGGGTTGTTTTTTCCATGCCCATTCTCAACAAAAGAAAAAACAAAAGAATAATAAAACACGTAAGATTAAAAGTCTTTTCTAATATCGTGATAACATAAGAAACTATCGATGCAGCAATACGAAATCGTATGAATCAAAGAAGACTTGAGAATTTGTATTTACTTCTTGAATACTACCAAATCTTCCGTCTCTCTTTGATCGTCACTCGACACATTCGAAAGATATGAATCACCGTTATATGATTGTATGCTAAAAATTAATCACATCTATCGTTTTCTGGTATTTCTAAGTCAGACATACAAGGTCTCTATCAGAGCTGCCAGGTGCTCAAGTCAGAAAAGCAAAATAAAAAGTCAAAAATGCGGAAACGCATTATTCACCGTATTAGTTCGTTTTTTACCAAACGCAAAGCGTATTAAAAAAATTTTTACTAGCGCGTTATGGTGGTTCCACTTAAGAAACACAACAGAAGTAAAAAACATCATTTAACTCCCAATTTGAATCAATATTGGCTTTTTGTAGATGCGCGTTTTTGATCAGACGTCATAAATTTCAAGAGTCATATATGGCAGGATAAAATTTAATTCAAAACTTTTTCGCCTATGACAGCACTTAATGGTTAAACTTTCGACCGAATTGACTTTCTTGAAGATTTAGTATTTCACTATTTTTCACACTCTCTTTCAGTCGCACTTGCGACAGGCTAATGTTTTTCTGTTATCGGTTCACTCCCGGGACAAATTTCTGATTTAGTTCTTAAAATAGTGCGCATCTGTTTTATAAAAGTTGCAAAAGCATTGTTTTGCAGACCATTCAGCTACTGAAGGCGTCAAAGTTTTTATGAGAAAACGTAAAAATCTTCATTGCAGGAAAAAGGACAAAACCAAAAAATCCTCGAAAAGCGGACAAATTGCGAAAAAAAACTACAAAAAGCGGAATTTGTCCGCAAAATGCGGGCTATCTGGCAGCTCTGGTCCCTATCAAACTCCGTCGTCTTTATTCATCGTTCAACTTATTATTTTTGATGATTCAACACTTTGTTTTTCATTCTAATACGTCAGATCATAATTTTATGGACTCCGCAATTTATTTCGTATGAATCTAGACTTGTAGTGAAGAGAAATATTTTACAATTTTTTCAAAATAATGTGTCATTTTACCTTTCATGAATAAATCGTCATTCGTTGCCGCAATGCCTGCTTCTTTTATTAGTTGTTCAGCATCATCTCCTTTCAATCTTGATGCTATTGGAACACTTGAAGCTAGTGCTGCTGTAACATTTTTAGTTGTCTCTACTGATGATTGTTTCAAATGTGGTACACCAGAACCTGAATCGATATTTTTTTTCATTGTCAATAATTTTGTGTTTGGAATATATTCATCTTGAACAAGTATCCGTACTTCACACTCTGATAAACCTTCAGTTCTACTTGATTTATAATTATCTATTGATGTGACTTCATCACCGGGCATTGTTAACGATTGTCGATAAAATTGATTTTTTGGGTCGTTTAGCTTGTAAATTATGTATGCAACGTATATGTTTTGCATTACCTATCACACTAGTGACACCACT
>CAJNOQ010000307.1:0-55561 GCA_905250885.1 Didymodactylos carnosus | reverse complement strand
ATTCTGCGAAAACGAAAAATATCACATTTTGTTCAGCTCACTTTTCTCTATAAGACTAGATGTAAACAATTCCTTAGTTTCCTTTTGTTCGAACGCCAAGAGACTCGCAAAACAACAAAAATCGTGACGGAATCACGGGTTACGTGGACAGGCCGAGACATTAACTTTAATCCACTTGTTGTTTGTTGTGAGCGAAATTGTGAAACACATAATGTATTCCCTCAATAAATCAGTATTTGAAAAAGTCTCAGCAAAACACCACACTCGTCTTGTCATTTTTTAGATTGAAGTGTACAAGTTACAAAAAAGATACAGTTGAATGTATATTTATAAAAGTTGTTTAGTGCTGTAATGCCTAGTCATCAATACGCACGGTCTCTGGTTATTCTACAAGTTTTAACTTCATATTTCGAGTTAGCCCTTCATGTGTTCTCTATTCAATCTAAAAAATATTGCGTTCTCCAAAAAAATCAGAAACGTTCTCTTTTCAACATAATTATGTTCTCTTTAAAATTTTTGTCTATTATTATGCTCAAATTAATTAATAGATGGAAAAAATAATCATTATGGATATAACATTCTACAGTCATTTTAAAAAGATATATATATATATGAATATTCAGGGTACGCTCCGTTTTTGATTTTGAGTTGAGAAATAATGGTAGTCTACAAAATAAGACCACTCCAACGTTCAATGATCTTCTCTACAAATGTTAATTTATAGTTTTATCAATTTTTCTTTCGTTTTCAGTATCTTCAAAAATTTTTCGGCTTATAGTCTGATAAAGAAAAGAGTTTTCTTCACATTGAGACCACTTCCAAAAAATTTTCAATAGTTTTTCGCGTGATCTATCTAATATTATCTGTAATGTTCATAATACTGAAGGTTCAAGTTTATATAGAAGGGGAGATTATCCTTAATTTCTTAACTAACATAATCAAACTATTCGTCATTTTGGTTAAAACAGATTCAATATATCGAGTACACAAGAGCCAAATCTATAATTCTTTCAACTCTTTTTGATCAGAATACTGTAGTCGAAACTACATTCAACTATTCGCAAAGATTGTTGACTGAATTATGTTATATGAAATTTAGAATCGTTCTCAAAAAACCTAATTTTATTCAAAAAAGGAGAATGCACACGGATAGAAATTTTTTCTAAACAGATATGACTTTTTCCGGTCAGATTGTTGACTTGTTAATTATCGCTTGACTCAGTTTCGCATTTATTTCGAAAAACAAGGTCTCCTCGTAAAGTGGCGGACAAATGGTTAGACGATTTCGAAAGTAAAAATTAGGATACGCCAGAGCTGGGCAACTCCACTCCGGAGTTGAGCGTCATGTTTTGCGGAGTTGGCGTTGACTTGGAGTTTCCTTTATAAACGACTGGAGTTGAGTTGATGACAGATTTTGTTCAACTCCAACTTCGAAACTCTGGTTCAAAATTTCTTCAATCCCATTTCCTTTTCTTCCCGAGAGTTCTTTTTCTTTGGTTTTTATCTATTTTTGTCGCGAGAGATATAAACGTGTGCTCAGCATATAATAACACATGATACACCTCACATTTCGCTGCACATGTATCATACGGAAGGAAAAGAAATGCACTTTGTGATCATATGGTAGGTTCGAAAGAGCGAAAAAAGTGAAAAATCGTTGTACGGACGAATTAAAAAATAGGAAGGAAAAAGAATGAATTTCAATTCGTAGTTGAAACTGAGTTGAAGTTTAGATTTCTTAGCGGGGTTGGCGTGGTACGTAGCCGGAGTTGTCCATCTCTATGATACGCTATATAAAAGTGACTTTGAAGGTTTCTAAGTGTCCAACATATACAATTGACTCTCTAATCGCTTTACGGTATGGTATGATTTATCGTCAGTTCGAGAGGAGATTTTGTTATGTCGGTTTTCTCTACAAAAAAATTTCATTTATTTTATCTGAGAACAATTATGAACAAATTTTAAAACTAAACAGATGAACAAGGAGTCAGCGCTAAATCACACCGTAAATAGTTCGTTCTCAACGGAAAAGCAAAAGGTCTCTCAAACTTAAGGGTATCTCCTCCTCTCTTTTTGTCTTGTTGCCAAATGCGGAGCACATATCTGATCGAGCTCAAATTTATACCAGAGATAGAACAGCGAAAAACGAAATTCATGTGTCTTTCCTCAGAATTTTATGACATGATCTTCTATAGGTTTTCTGGCAAACTGCAATTTTCATCCAGTCACATTATGACCTCTCGAAAAAATAGTCCGATCAAGCTGAAATTTTTACCACAGATACTCCAGACTCTACCACAGGTTCTAAATTTTATTTTTCGTATATCTCGAGAAGGAAAGCATATTTTTCGAAAAAAAATTTAGAACCTGACTGAGATAGGGTCTGGAGTATCTGTGGTGAAAATTTCGGCTTGATCGGACTATTTTTTCGAGAAGTCATAATGTGACTGGATAAAAACTAAAGTTTTCTAGAAAACCCATAGAAGATCATGTCACAAAATTCTGAGGAAAGACACATGAATTTTCTTTTTCGTTGTTCTATCTCTGGTATAAATTTGAGTTGTTTTTTTTAACCGGACTGGGACCGGACTAAGCTTGAAAGCCCAATGAACTGAGATTTGACTGGAACAGATTATTTTCATAGACGTGACTGATTTTTCAGATCAGTTCTTCAACTTTTGGGTTTTAGTGTAGAGAAAAATCTTTGATATAGGCATTTAAAGAAACAGTGTCATTTCGGTAAAAAGATACAAGACAAAACATGTAATCATACGAGCGAATAGGAAAAAATTTCTCACTCGGACTGATCTCGAACTGATGTTTATAGGACTGAGACTGGACTAGGACTGAAAAACAGATGGCTTGCCCATCTTTGAAACATGTCACTATACTTCACAACTTGTTTTCCTTATTTATAAGAACATATTATTCAATTTTAAATATTTTATTCGTGGTTGGTTCGAAAGAATCGAATCTGTATAAGAAAATGTTTTAACTATAATTATCTTCTTCCTTTGACTTAAACGGTAAAATAGAATAAAATTTAAACTTTAGTTTATTTGAAATTTTCAAGGGTGAAACTCCGACATTAAGACAGAGTCTAGGTAAACGTCGGCCAACTTTCGAAACAAGAATGTTTAGATTTGGTTCAAAGATTTGATTGCTCTAACATTGTTTAAGGTATTTTGCAGAATAACTAATACCATTCTTGAACGAACTATACCTGTAGCTCTAACAAATCAAGTTCAAAAGCTTTTTTTGTACGAACGTTTACCCTAATATCTGTCTATCAGTACAAACGTAATAGGAGATACAGAAAAGACAGGAGTAAAATCATTGAATTTTCTAACTATATCGTGAAAACTTTCATCGCTACCTTTCTGTGTTCCCTGCCGGCTTATGGAAAAAAGTTAGATATTCTTTCTCAAAAACAAGAAGAAATTCGTACAAGAACATGTTTTCTTCGTATGAAAGACTGCCATAAAAATTTTCGAAGATGGATGGTTGAAGTCTCACTATGTTTTCAAATGCTGCCTATGAATCAGAAATACTTAAATTCCTTCTTATCCTGAAATATTTGATTGACGGATTAAGAGGTTGATTCATTTTTATCTGAAGAACACGATTATGTGATTTATTTTGATTCAAAATGCAAAAGGAGCAAGATCTACTCCAAAACTCATGCATCTAACAGCAATTCTAAACATCTTTAGAGAATAGATTGAAACACCATCTTATAGATCGGAGTCTGATCGAATGCATAAATCTTTTTCATTCCCTAGAATGAATCGATTTCTACAAAATTTCATCAATATTACAGAAGACTCAAAACGTTTTTCAGAAATTTTCACAAAACTGTAATATGAATTTTGAACCATATAAACTTTTTTCGACAAAAAAGTAATTAATTTTGTAGTCCGTATCGTCGATTTAATGCCCATAGGCATTAAATACAAAAATTCAATAAAGGACAGTTTATTGAATTTTTGTTTTTTTGAAATAAAACTGAAAAAAAGCGAAAAAATTCTTTGAATAATAGTCATTACAACGTCAAAATTCGAGAATCACATATTTTGAGACCACACGACATTATATTATTTCTTATCTATGCCACAACTATACAGAAAATTTAAGTCAAATCTAGACCTTTTTTTGCTTTGAGAAGGAACCTGGTCAATGCTTACATAAATTCTCTTTTAAATTTTAAACATCTTCTTTTCTTCACTCTTCTTATCATTAGAAAATTTGAATACCTTTTTTGTTTTGAGTAACGCAGGTGTTAGAAGTTTCGTCATTATTCATCAAGTACCGTTGTCTAAAGATTATAAGCTCTCGTTCTTTCATGATCTCCCTTCTCTCAGTCTGTTGAAACGTTTTTAATTTATGCCCAGTTGGTGAAGTTATGATACCATAAAGTATGAAAAAAACAAACATTAAATGTACTCTAATAACAAAAATCCGCAAATAAATTGAAAACAAAAGGTAAAAAGAAGAAGAATAGAAAGACAGATTACTATTTAACCATTTGATAAAAACATACAGATTCACCTTTTGTACCCTCAAGTAAGTTGAGAAATTAAATAATATACCAGTGTTATTTTCAAGCGCAGTTTTTTCAGTTTCTTGGATTGTTTGTCGATAAGTTGAACTCTTTTCTTATATATTCCATTTTAGTCGTCTTCAACAACATGTTTTTTCTAAAATTTATCATTTTATTTGTAACATTCATTCTCATATCGGCACAAGATCAAGTTGACACTTCTCTTGGTGTGTGTCTTCGGGATTTAGTTACGCAAGAATTAACTAGTCAATACAATTATTTACAATTGTCATCAAAGTTTGGAGCTGCCCATGCTTATCCTGGATTTAGTAGTCTGTTCGTTCATCTAAGCAATGAAGACTATTCGACTGCTGATAAATTAGTAAGATTTATAGCATTAAGAAAAATTCAAGTTGATCGTTTGATTAATAAAATCGGTATTAAAATTAATTCCGATATTCAAAGTGTAATGGATTTAAGAAATAGTTTAACTCAAGCTAAAGAAAATAATAAGCGATCGTGGCGAGAATTAGAAAGATGTCATAAAATTGCCGTAGATAAAAATGAATTTAATATACAAGATTATTTGGAAACAAATCAATTGGAACATCATATTAAAGTAGAAAAATTGTTGTCCGATATTGAAAATCGTATTGATGAAGTTCGAAGTGATCAAACGGAATTAATCAAATTTATGATCGATGAAGAATTATTGGAAACATACGGTGATAGAAGAACCAAAGTATGGTAAAAATACAAAAGAAATAATCATCATGTATGCTTTCTTCTAATTGAAAATAAAACAGTAAAAAGTATGTAGGTAGATAGCTGAGTTTATTGGAGTTGAGAACTATAAAGAGACTGAAATTTCTATTCATTGATTAACATAAGGGAACAAGGATAAAAATTATATTGTAACTGAGTTGACTATAAGACACTCAGACAGTCAGCTATATCATAATTTTTATCTAAATTAAATCATACGTGTAGATCTATAATTATATAAGGAACCCAAAAGAAATTCATTTATTTTTTTTGTCGCCGTTGTTTAAAATGAAATTTCAGAGAGATTTATTAATATTTTTAAAAAATGCATGCTAAATTATTTGTTTGTGTCCACTAATCCAACTCAGTATCCATCGTGGCGCTTATTGTTGCTACACATCGAGGACAACCACTACACTTTGTACCATCTTCCAAATAGAAATGTGTCATTTCCCACTGTGAACAATTAATAAGAGACATACACATATACACGGGACACGGACGAGGCTAAACAAAAGACCCATGAAAAAGAGATTTTACACATAAATATTGAAGCTTGAGAATGCTTACTAACAAAACAATAGGTTTTAATGGTTTTAAATCATTCACTTAAAAAAAAAGAAAAAGAACTAATATATGTACATTTAACATTTAGATAATAAACTCTCACCTGGAACTGATGATAACATTCCAATTATTGTCCAGAAACAAAATATTACTAATATAAACTTAAACATGATTTAATTTCTGCTTAATTTTCGATGTAAATATTAAAAATATTACAAAACTATTAGTGTATGCGTATTTTTTCCTTGTCTATATATAGGTTAAATGCCTATATAAAGGAACAGAAGTAAATAAATATTTCTAGATGAGAAAATTTGCATATGATTGATTCAAGACATTTAAAACCAAATTGTCTCTTCTATTCAAATGGTGATTTATAAAAAAAAAAAATATAGGACAGGTGCAGCGACCTCTGTTCGACCGTAAGACATACAAGAAGATATGAAAAGCATATGATGAGAATTATCTGAAGACATATGTTTGACAGTTTTTATCCCATATGATCAAGCAGAACAGAGATGAGCGAGTCCAGTCATTTTCGAGTCTGCAGAAACGTTTCAAATTCCCAAGTTCGAGTCCGCTATCCTTTCTTAACTTTGTTTACGACTTTCGATGCTTAAACTTTTCGATTGATGCCCATACTGTAACAGAAAGAAAAGAGCATGCAAACTGTCCGTACACATGCACCTCCTATCGCCTCTATATCAAATATGCATGTATGTTCGCCTTATCTTCCGAAGATAAGGCGAACATACATGCATATTTGATATAGAGACGAACATACATGCATATTTGTATCATAGGGTCTATGATACAATGTCACATCGAATAAAAAAATAAAATAGTAAAATACGACTCTCAAATTCACAGACTGAACAATATAGTGCTTTATTCGAAAAATTTGAAGAATATTGAACATCCAACTCGGATTCGCCCGCCTGAAGCAGAACTTGAATGTAACGAGTGACTTGCGTTGCCACTCTATCGTTTGTTTAAATAAAAAAAATTTAAAAAAGTAAACTTTCGCTCCAATTTTATTTGTCTATCACAGACAACTTTACTGGTCCTTGGCAACCGATAAGTTTGAGAACAACAAAAAGTAATATTTCTGACTTTCACTTTCTTTTTCCTTAAGAAACACAACTTTGCTATAAAAAGCAATAACATCCCCGAGCACTTTTCGATATAGAATCGCTGAAGTGTAGTTGAAAAACGAATTGCTTCACACCTTTTCGATAGATCTTGACAAAGTTAATCTGATGGGAATAGTATCATAGCATTAAATTATGTGCTTAGGTCAGAAATATGAAACAGGGCTTCAGTAAGTGTTTCTTACTCTACAGGTGCGGGAAACTTTGAAACTATCATAAACAGATTTTCTGAAAAAAGATGAATCGAATGATGTATAATAAGTTTACAGTCTGTGGATTTTCTCATAAAACTATTGCTACTTTTTGTTTATCTGATAGAACATTTTTGCAGTCAAATTCATTTTTTTCGCGAATAATAAATCGTGAAGGGTTGAAACTTTGGACATATGAGCGAATCGTAACTTTTTTGTACAATTGTAATTTTACGATATTTTTTCAATAACTTCTGCCATTGCCCACCGGTTTCGAAAATTTTTTTTTGTTTTACTCGCTGATGACGGTTCCACGACCACAAAAAAATTCGTTGCGAAATCTGGTCAACCCGCAAAGTTGTACCCATTCAAAGTCGAAAAATTCCATTTTCCGGATTATTCACCATTATACAAATAGATTTTCCAAAGATAGGGCAGAAAGGAAAAAAAAGTAAATAGGCCAGTTTGTAGAACTTTTATTCTGTGTCGACCTATGTTACTCATATTTTCCCGTCCTTTACTTTTTTTAATCATTCTAGGTCGAAAATACATTTGCACTCAAACGTGTCATTTTGTATAGAGCGACACAAAGCGCTTTCCAGCTCAGCGCAGCAGCAAGCTGGAAAATCGAGAGTGGTCTAGAATGAAAGAGCTCGGGGCGAGTAACAAAATGGTGTAACTCTAATATACGGTTTTGCATTCTAGGTTTTTGAAAAATGTTCAGACTTTTAAAAAAATCAGTTTTCACTCAATGTGTAGAGCGACATTCTGCAAATCGAATGGCGAATAACTCCTAGCGAGCATATCAAAACTTGCTGAAACTAATAGCGCGAATAGAGCATAAAAAGTTGCATTAGCACCAAATATTTTGAGGCTGTCTGATAATTGCTTATGTTAGAATTTTACGATGTTCTGCGAAATGTAGAGCGACATTTCTCTGTAAAAAATGTAGAACGACAATTTTTGCTCGATTTTTTCAAAATTCTTCGCTCAGGCCTGCGCTTATCATACATCAATAGACTCGTCTGGTCATGGGCAAGCGATTTATAGTGCTCCTAGGTTCTGCAAAGAAAACTTTATGGAAAAACTTTGTGATAGACTTCGACATCATACGAGGCTCAGAACCGTAGCTTTTTCTTTTTTTCTATAGTTGTTTTGTAACACATTTATCAGGTAATGTGGTATTAATGAAGCAAATTTCGGCTAAAACAGAAAACGCTATTATTGATAAACACGCTCCCTTGATAATGCAACCAATACAAACCGAAAAAAGCCGGAACGGTAAACTTTCTCAGACAATGAAATCGTGACTGTGAGTGAACTTTAGTGGCGTTTTTCGAAATAAAACGCGTTTTTTATAGGTTTTTTGCGTTTTTTCCCTTATCGCAACTGCTAGTAGACTCATTAGATTGCTTGTCTCAAGACGAGTCGAATGAATACATAAGTTTGTTTTGGGCGAGTATTTTGCATAGATTCCGTTGAAATCCTGTCGAGCGCCAGAAACCGACCTTGTTACTGAAATATCTCAGCCAGTTCGCGTCTGGTAGTTGGGAAATTTTTGTGGGGCCTCAGTGAAGTGTGGGCTACAAAATGTACAACACTTTCGTTTTTTTTTTAATAACCGTACAAAAGCTCATATATAATATTCAAAATCACAAGAGAAAAAAAATGGTAAAGTGTCGCTAAGAAAGTTCGATAGTTGACTCGCTATGGCACATACAAAACTGCAAATCTGGTGAGACATTTAATGCGCAAAAGATGTTTTTAAGCTGAAGGAAGCATTTTTCTACTCAAAAGATTCTTCAAATGTCAGTTATCTTTTGCCCAGTGGCGGCGCGAAGAAGTTGGAGTAGGGCGACTGTAGTTCCAGAAATCGGTGTAAGTCCAAAAAAGTTTCCTGGCAAGTTCGGAAGTAAAAGAAATGATATAAAACGCGCCATTTTTCCATTTCGGACTTACTGTTGCATACTCAGTTACCATCAGACTTTGCAGACACACGAAGGAAACTGCATTTTTTGGTGTTTTTTCATATTGTGTGTTCAAAAACGAAAGAAATACAAAACAAACTACTAAATTCTACGACCCGTTGTTTTGGATTTTCGATCCGTATCAATACTGGTAAGGAAACTTTTACAATGTTCTGGGGCCAGTTTCTTAAAAAAACTTAAGTCAAAACTTAAGTGAAAAAATAAGTCACACTTAAATCAAACTTAAGTTTTGACTTAAGTGCTTTTCTTAAAAAAACTTAAGTCAGTCAGAGGTCATGCAGTAAAAACCATTCGTATTTTAGACAACTTAGATTATTTTACAGCAATTTTCTGAACAAAATCCAAGACAAAATCTCTAAAAAATTATGTTCAGTCTAATTATGGTGAGTTGGACGGGTTACTGACTTCAAATAGAGAAGTTACAAAATTTAAACAATTTTCTTCTTAAAAGTTTAAGTGAGAACTTAAGTGAAATCGAGAGTTACCTTAAGTTAAGTAATGTTTGAGAAACACACTTAGCTAAAAAATTTGACTTTAGACGAATTTTTCACTTAAGTTTTTTTAAGAAACTGGTCCCTGATTAAAATTGGTTTAAGACACAGAGGACATTTGCCTGACGAATTACTGGACATTTCTGTTAAAAAGAATCTAAATTTTCATACGGAGGATGCATTTGTGAAGTGTCATAAACTATAAAAGTTTGCTAAAATCGGAGTAGACTCATTCCATTTTTTCGCAAAATTGGAGTAAATTTTCCGTAATTTTGGCTCAAACCAGAGCAAATTTCTGCCAAAATTTCTGAAAGCAGGAGAGGTGTCCACTCCCCTCACACAAACGGGCCCGTCACCACTGCTTTTGCCTATGTTTGGAAAAACTCCAGCTCAAGTTTGCACACAATTACACAGTATTTCAGATGAAATGAAAGACAGAATTGAAGTACATTTAACACTATTGTTTAAACTAAGATGAATAGTGACAGTTTAATCATTATATGAATTCGGTCAACTGTTTCGAGAGAGTTGTCTCCTACCACGTTCGTCTCAAGCAACAGGTTAAAAAGTTTTTTCGTTTAAATAAAAAGGTACTCTTCTTTTAGGTTTTGGTAGGCTAAGCTGAAATCAAAACTGGAAAAATTGAATCGGTCATACATAACTCAGTCGAAGGAAACCATGGATACCGCGGGTACAATACAAGCGCAAACTATTCTAACGTTCATGTAACACTTATGCAATAGAATGAAGCTTTCAACCATATGAAAAGTAATAGCTCACTAAAATGTTAAATTCATTTTTAAAAGACATTCCATACTAATCATCGCTGTGTCTTTCTCAATTCTTTAGTTGTCAAACACTGAGAATGCGCGCTGACGCAAAAGCTAGTCATTTGAATTTTTGTTTTAATTTATTTCTTTATGTTTTTCAACTGTTATGAAACAAAAATTATCTGAATAAAAACAACATCATTTCTGATAATTAACACGTTTCGTGTCTGATGTTTTACATACAAACGAAAACACATATACACCCATATTTACATAGAGAGACAAAACGAGATTTACAAAAATGACGTACACAAAAAATAAACAAAAATGATAACAATTATTAAGTTAGTTCATGAGCCATTTGTGCAACGTGTATAAAAAATTCGACTTTATTTGCTTTTTGTTCACCACATTGAGCACATTTAAACGGATTTGATTGTGAATAATGTAATAATTTATGAATACAATATAGAGCAAAATCACGAAATAATATTTCACAATGGGAGCATTCAAATAATTTTCCAATTTGTTTTTCATCCACTTGCGTTTCTTGATCTTGTGAACGTAATAATTTTTGAGGATCATTTGCATCTTGTTGTAGATAGTCGCAGTGTAATCGCTGTAATAAATCGGCACTTGCTTCTTTCAGTTCAGCTGTGTCATTACTCGTCTCATCACCACCTTGCGGTTCATCTTCGCTGTATTCATCATTATCTGATGTTGCTGTTGTTAAATTTTGTTCTGTTTTCAATATTTTAAATGCTTGCCCTTTTCGTTTTCGTACATGTTTAGAAATCGATGTAGTCCGTAGACGTTTTAATTCTGATTTTATTTTAACATCGATTGGTTCCGATTTAATTTCGTTAATTGGAGTCTCTGTTGATAAACAAGACGATGGAGTAGGTGTTGTTTCTGACGTGCCATTCAATAATGAAGATAAAGATGTTGTATTATTGTTGTTATTGTCAATAAATGAATCATATGCAGCTGACATCTGTTGCTGAAATTGTTGCGTTAAAATATTCTGATAGGTTTCGGATGCAAGAGTACTAAGCTAAAATGAAGAGAGAAAAAGTTTGCTTTCGTTGTTTTCTTAGTCCTTTTCAGCCGGCAGTTTTTAAAGCACAGCAAAAATTGCTGTCAAAGAGCGACATCCAGCTAGAAAAGGTTAAACAGTCGTGCTATTATATATCAGCAAGTCACTTCGTCTAGCAGACCTACTTCATGTTAGCCATGAGACAGGAAAAACATTATTGGAATGTTTATACGCATCAACGAAGTGTTTATTCTGTTTTCAGACTTATACGTACTTGTTGTGGTGAAAAACTATTTGGTGATGACCCGTATGCAAATTTTCCATTGAATAGTTCTAATAATTTCGATGTTGTATCATCAGTTAATGATCGACTGAGCAATTCATTTTTCTTAGCATGTTCAAACAGATGTATGCCGAACGATTGTTTATTCGATGCTACATAATCACACAATGTGCAAAGCAAACTGGTGCTGTTATCCCTTGATTGAATCATTTGTAAAAGTAAATCAGTATCAATTGTTTGTTGTTGTTGTTGTTGTTCTAAAATTGACGTCGGTGATGTTGCTGACGACGATAATGATTCACGTTTACTCAGGAGGGAAGTGGCTGCTTCTAACGGAGATGCTGTTGAAGATGTAATAAGACTATTAAATGGATTAAGTTTTTGTTTCTGATTCCATGCTAATCGTTGTGGTTGTTGTGTATTGATCAAATTATTCGTTGTCACGTAACTTGCCGCTGCGGCAACAGCCGCTGCTAATGCTCCACTAATGTGTGGAGTTGTTGACTGTTGTAAAGGTGGCGAAACACTCATCAGTGGTGGAGACATTGATTTACTATTAGTTGATACATCGGAACGTTGTCGTTTATTATTTCCATTGCGTGTTGTTATATTATTATTGTTGACCACCTTTTGGCTACGTGTTTTTTCTTGTTGTTGTACTGGTAGTGTCGGTATAGTTGTATTCGCTCCAGCACCATATTCTTTAAGAAATTCTTCAATTGAACTATCGAGATGTGGTTCATGACCCTCAGTTTCAACATGCACTTGCAATGCTTGATACTGTTTTGTTTCAAATGAACAATTACGACATTTGAATAATAAATGACGAAAATGTGATTTCATATGTGAACGTAACATTGATAAATTAACGCAGGCATAATCACATCTAAATAGTGAAAACATTGTGTGACACTTTTTATCATCCATTCGCAGACCAAAAAATGCTTTTTTTGCATGTTCAATCTCATGAAACTATTATTCATTTAGTTTCTTATGCTCAAAATAATAAATACGTTTCGCTAACAACTGTATAGAATGAATAAAAACTTTCTAAAACGATTAAGCAAATATTAATTTTACTTTGAGCATTTGAATGGTTTTGATCCCAAATGATTTCTTAAATGATATTCAAGATGATGCTTATATTCTGTCACAAATGGACACGATGGACATTCCAATACTTTGTCGGGACGAATGTGTGCACGATGATGAGCCCAAAATTCTTCCTGAACAAGAGAAATCAAGCATATACACAATACGATAAACTATCATTTACTGATTGTCGTTGTTATACTTACTTTAATGGTAGATACGAATACACATTGTCGACAACGGTATACTTTTGATCGTGGTGGTGTTGCTGATTTGCCATCTTCATTTGAATCTCGCTGATTGAACGTTGATGTGTTACCATTCGTTGTACCTGTTGTTGCTACTAGAGGTACTGAATGAAATTGTGTTGAATTATTTTTCATTGCTTGATTACTATTTGTTATGTTTGGGGTTTTAGATGCATGGGAAAGGACGTGTTTATCGAGACCAGATGAGGAATCACAGAAAAAACTAAAATGAAAACAAAACAAAACTGGATTATATTACAAACGTTTTTTTAAAAATCTGTGATATATGAGCAAAATCATTTCTTAAAGTGCACAGTGAGCATAGCACGTTCAAGCGTTTGAAATTATAAGTATGCAAGTTTTTTCGACATTTTGTTTTATTAAGCATTAGTACAAATTTTGAAAACAAATACAAAATTATATAAGTGCCAAAAGAATAGTACAAGTTTTCTTTCAGTAAAGAAAAATAATCATCTCAGAGAAATATTGTATCGGAAAATAGTTGTATCAGTTATATCTCAACTCTGTGATAGGTGACAAAGGAAAACACTATCGATTAAAGTTCATCGCAAATAAAAGATAGTATCATGATCACGCTAGAAGAAGTATGAAAGAATTTAGTTGAATATGTTACATGCAACAAAAACTATTATTACAGATACTTTTCTTTTTTGGTGCACATTATTTTCCTCAAACTAGTCTGTATTTTGATTATTTTTGCCTTCACGACAAAAAGAACTTTAGGAAAAATGATCAACTGATAAATCTTAATAGAATGACTTATGTTTTCATTTTCAAATAGAGCACAAAATACATGTGAACTATGTAAAATCTTCCTTGCAGGTGAAGAAAGCCAGTAGATATTTTCTATTTTGTTGTAGTCCAGGGGCGGCGGAACCATAGGGGCAATGGAGGCGTCGCTCCCACAGCTCTAGAGGCATTACGCACTAGGTTGTGAGATAATGTAAAAATACTCTGATAGTTTTCGTTGACTTTACAGAAAAAAAAATCCACCCCCACAGCTTTCAAACCATTCCGTCGCCTCTGTTGTAGTCTATGTAGGTCAGAAAACAAACGAACTCAAGAATCGGAGATAGTAGCATATAGTGGTGGTAGCTAAAAAATTAATATTTTACTCAATTGCTTCAAATAAACACGTTCTATTTGCAGAAAAGATCTTTTCAATAAGAATTATTTACAAAAATAGCTGAGAATTGATTTAGAAAAACGATAGCAATTTATGCTTCTGAAGAGAAATACGGAGGGGATAACTATCTAAAATAAATAAAGAATGGTAAAATCAGAAGTAATCCAGAAAATGAACCTTTTTTCATATAAATTAATAATTTCTGTAATATCTTTCTGCCCCAATATAAAATATTTTCGTCATGGCACGCACCGCTGTATCGATTATTTTTCAACTATCGAATTTATTGTTTTTCCATTGTAAAAAGAAATATGAATTTATTTTTCAAAAATGTATATTGACCCACATAAATTGCTCGGATATTATTCCTTTTTTTTTTTTGTTTTACTCGTTTTTGTCATTGTAAAAAATATGCTGAATATGGGAAATTTTTTTTGCGTACACATAACCGTGATAGAGAAAAAAAAATTATTTTTTAGTTAGGTATAAAAAAAAGGGTATTTAAGCTCGTTTTTTTCCATTTTTTATTTTCCTTTGTCTTTTATCAAAAAAAAATCTAATAATGTCCGCGTTGGCCAAAAAAAAATCGGCAAAAATGTAGTTCTTCTATATTATTCTACCAACAACAAAAAATAACTTCAATTATTCTTGTCTCAAGACTCCATACAATACTGCTAAAGCCTATAGAATAATCCTTTTTTTTTTTAACAAGATACGTTCTAGCACCAGTGATTGTTAACAACGTACAATACAGAATATTACTAAGATGACAAATGAAATAAATGAATAAGAGACTATTAGGTAATAAGGGGAAAAATGATCGAGATTTATGTGTGTGAAAGCTCATTTCTCTTAATCTACATAACTTTTACAGTTTCTTAGACTCAATTAGATTCTTCTTAGATTTTCACTGTGATCTCTAAAATAATAGCTGATTGATTTCATTGTGCTTTCATCTCCAGATGTGAAACTGAACAGCAAAGCAAATTATTTTTACGCGTGAAACATATAATTGCTATATATAGACAAAAACCATTTACAATGATTTTTAAATTCACTAAAAGAGTTTATATATGACGAATGACAAAACAAATATATATTGCAATAGCAAAACAACAACAAGTATATTATGCGATATACATATAGATACTTACCGTCAATGAAAACACCTGTAAACATTAAAGATTTTATAATTATTTTCTCATCGATAAATTTATAAAGTCAATAATTTCATTCATCAGTTTTTAAAAATAGATAACTCTATACTTAGATGGATCTTCTACATACATGTAAACAAATAGATTATCTTACGTACTTGCACGAGTAACATTTATAAGGATAATGAACCGAGATATGATCGAGTAAATTGTCTTGTAATGCATCGAGACCACAACGAACACAATAAACTGAATTTTTAACTGAATCTAATTGAAATAATTTCATTTGATCATCAAGTGATGATAAATGTTTAGGCCATTCCATTTTTGTCAACTAAAACAAAAAAGTATATGGTGAATTTTTTGATATTTGTTACTGGATGAATGTAACCTTTCTTCCATGGCTCTCGTCTGTTTCCGAGTATTGTCGATAAGAAATCTAAAGCAATAAGAAAACTCATTTATTAAACAAAACAAAACTTTTTAAATTTAATTAAATTTCTTACATTTGAATTGTCATCATTATCATTTGGTGATTGTTGTTCACTATTATTTGAGTCATTTATTTCATCTTTAATTGGCTCATTTTCATCTTCTTCTACATCTTGGTGATTTTCATTTTGTTCCTGAAATAATTTATTTAAAATTAATTATCAAATTAAGATTAATAAGTGATATTAAATACCATTTGACTGTCATCATCATTTATCAATTCGGCAGAATTCTAAAATAGAATATCAGTTAGGAATACAGGATCAAATAGTTGATGAGACTTACCACTGAAATTGGTTTTTCAACACGTGATGATAATGACCATGGACGTAATGGTTTTCGTCGCTAAAAGGTTAAAAGTAACAACTTACAGAAATAAAATTTCATTTGAAAAATAATCGTATACATACTCGAACACCTTTCATTTGCTGCTCATTTTCATTTATTGACAATCTTGTTGTTGATGGTTTGATTAACTATTAAAAAATAAATAAAAACACGTCAATAACAACAATAAAAACAGAATATAATAGAGATGCTTACAGCCAGTGGAATTTCAGAACATTCGTCTCCTTGTTGAGATGATTCATCGCTACTGAGCTGAGATGGAAACTTAAAAAACAAATGAAAAGAATTGTTGTCTAGCTTAATAAAAAATTAACATTCAAAAAGTGATTTAGTCATACTTACATTTGTTTTCTTTTCTTCAAACATCGATCTTTTTTTCATGAGCGATTGCTAAAAATAAAATTAATTCTAGTAAAACAATTATTTCTATCTTTCTCAAATGGTGATACTTACATATTTCTTATCATTAACTATGCATTCTGAATTCTCAGTTGCATTTGATTTTGTTATTTTCAACTTTTTTTTTTGATGACTAACGTTTATATCAGATGAGACCATTCAAGAAATCTAAAAAGTAACAATTAGAGTTGATAAAGAACGAAACGAAACTTTTATACTCTTTTATTGCTAAAAATAATAGTTTATAAGCTGCGCATTTAAGCACTTCCCTATTATTAAATGGATTATCGTTAACACCTGTAGCTTAAATGTGCAGAGCAGTTGCTTTTACTCCCTGCTGTAAAAATTCTTGTGTCTCAGACATGTCCCGCTCACCTCTAATCTGTAGAAGGATTGTTCTGACATCTATCATCCACTGATTAATGAACAAGAAACTTAACCAAGCTAGACTATTCGAGACCGAGGTACATTCAGAGCAGAGGATCATCTCCTTGTTTTTTAAGGTGGAACAGAACATTTGGGGCAAAAGTATATAAACTTCAAAATCGATAAAAGGCTACATTTCTTATCCATCTGGGAGACAAAAAAATAACGAGGAATAAGGATCAAAATGGGAAATAGTTGATAGTCTTGATTCCAAATGTTTGAAAAACACAATCATTTTCGCTGAGAAACGAAAATGGTTACAGAGAGTGAAAGTAATTTCTAAAGAAAAGAGGCTGATTCATTAAACATGCACGTAGAATGTCATTCTCTTTCCTACTATGATAGACTAGAATCATGAAGAGATGACAAGATGTCACCCTATTTATTATGACCATCTTCAAGATGAATGTATATTAATGTGAGGTAGCTTTGACGTGAACACAGATTAAACCGCTCAGAACCATAACACATTCTTTCTCTCTGGTATACATCATGAAACTTAAGCAAAAAATCAATTTTTCCTACTTATCCTTAAGAAGGAAATGTTACATTTTCCCTACCTTTTTATCACACGTATAACAAAGATTATATCTCTGATTTCTTTGTTTTCTTTCTCATATTGTGGTCAATGGCTAGGATCTCATATAAAAACAGACAAAAAATTTTCTGATATTCAAAAGAGACTGGCAATTCCAAGTCATTCATCTACTTTCTTTTCTTATTATTTTTTTACCTATCAGGATATACTTTTGTCCTCTCATTCTCTCTTTCCCTGTCTCTCCTCGCTTTCCATTGTTCTCTCACTTGATGTATATTTTTGTGATCGCGCTTCAAATCTTTTTTTGTTGTTGTACGTACGCCAAGTTGTGTGTTGTGTTTTTTTTTTTTTCTCTAGAATACGCAGGCAGATTGAGAATAACAAATTTATTAAGGTTTTTGGATAGAATATATGACGATAGGGTAGTATTTTTTGCTTTAGTTTTTCTCTTTTTTTTGTATTATATGTTTTTATTCTATTTTCTCTGCTGCGTGTCTAATTGTATTTCTCGACGTATGTATATATATATATCGACATTTTTTTTTGCGCTTGACCATCATCCGGTTCGCGGTCCAGCATGCAACTTTTTTTTCGTGTTTTTTTCTTCTTCTTTCTTATTTTTTTTGGTTCATATATATATTTCTCTAGTGTACAGTGCAGAAATACATTTTCTTATCGACATCAAATTTTTACGTTTTTTTTGCTCATTTTTCGTTCGATTAACAAAAAGTATGATTCAGCATACACAGTATATAACAGAACGTTAAAAAGAGACGATTTTAGATATGTTCAAATGAAGAGAACAGAGGGAGAGAGAAATCTGATGGCTGGTGGTAAGCATAAAAGGGATAAGTGTCAGACTACAAAAAAAGTGGATATATATTCATTCATTTGAAAAAAAATACGTTCATCACAATATCCATCATATATACTTTTGTGAATAGAAGAAGAAAAATCAACACTGTAGAGAAGTGTTCTTTTCACGTCATTGCTCTATTCTTTTTTTTCGAGAAAAATGATAAAATCAGAAAAGATCTCGAAAATGTATTCCATTGCAGAAGAGATCCTGGTTTATTGCAATGAAATATCTTGTGTAAAAATTTCGGAGCATATTTTTTCTTTTTCAAATAGAAGATCGATTAAAGAAAATAATTGCTCCTGTTTTCTACTCTTATCTCTTGTCGAAATTCTCAACACATGTATGACAACTTTTGATTCTTTTAATCTTTAAGTAGAATGAATTGTATGTGATATCACAAAAGTAACTATATAAAACCAATATGTTTATGATTGTCTAATGTTCTGATAATACCACTTTGATTGTTGTCTACCCTATACTTTTTTGTGCTTCAGTTACATCTGCGATTAGTTGCTGTACTCTACAGCATCATTCAACCAACTACATCAATACATGCATATTCTGCAACTCATACTTTCACGTCCAAAACAATTGTATAAATAAACATTCACGGCACAATCAACACTCATCCTCAGATTTGCCATTTAATAGAATCATTATAACTTTTCCAACTCATTTGACTATAGATATTAATCCTTTGTGACATAATCATTTTTTCATGGCACAATCATATGTCCTTATGAATGTGAATTATTTAAAAAGTGAAAAACCTATGGTTTTTCGGAGAAACTCATACAAGTTTTCTGAAAAGTGAAAGGAGAACTGAAAATGAGACGAATGAAGAACTTACTTTTCTTTGCTTTCGAGCTTCTTCGAAGCTTGAAGAACACTTCTTTTTACCGTATATCGTGTATACGGTAAAATACATGTGATTTTCATGACATGAGAGTGTCGTAGTCTCACTTTAATTTTATGAACTGAAATGACTTCCTATAGCTCCAAAAAGAGCGTTTCTCTGGTTTAGAGCCCCGCAGGTTACGACTTTTTGACAATCTATAACCTAACTTATAAAAATCTTCACAACTTAAACCTAATCTGACCTATTAATGTTTTTCCTAGCCTAACCTAGGTTAACATAATAAAGCCTATGCAATTTTTGCTCAAAATCTGATCTCAGAAATCTAAACTTCAGTTTTGTTCCAGATCGTTGTTTTTTCTTATCTAAACAGCGTCTGATAGAAAAACTTATACAAAATAAATCACATTTTAAATGAATAAAGAATTGAATCGGTTGAGTCTTTTATTCTTTAATGCAACGTTTGGAAAATAGCTTTCTGAGTAGGAAGACCCTCTTAAGAGTAGACCAGAATGCTACTTTAGGCTCTCGACGCTACAAGGGTTCTGCTATTGTTGTGTATTCACCATCTATTTTTAGCAAACGTAAGTTTTTTCTCTGTACTTCCTTTTTTGATTATGCCATTTTTCAGTTTAAAAATAGTTCAGTTTAAACTAGAGAACTTCAGACTGAACTATATCGATTGAGCAATAAAGTTAAGAGAAAATCTCAACTCGTGGCAAGAGAGGAATATTTGTATTGTTCGTGGCACTTATTTGACCCAAGTTAAGACTACACTTGATTACCCAAAGGATTGGCGATTTTAATGTGGTAGTTCAAAATTGTTTTTATTTCGTTTAGGTTAAAAATAGGTTATCAATACCGTAACCTACAACCGGACCTATAAAAGACTTCATAACTTAAACCTAACCTAATCTACAGATTAGGTTAGGTTAGGTATAATCTCTAGGGCTCTACTCTTGATGTCAGTAATATTTCTAACAATAGAATTTGTCATGTAGAAAAGTGCATCTTTCAAGAAACAAAGATTGGTGAGAATGCAATTTACAAATTTCTCATGTTGCGGTTTACCTCATTTCGATATGAAAATTGATTCTCTAAAATTTTTTCTAAGAACAGAGTTTTGTAAAGCAAATATTTTTCTAACAAATGAAATGGGAGTGTTCTTCGTTCTTATTCAGTACTTATAAAAAAAGATTCTTTAAAAATTCCATGATCGATTATAACTGATTTAGAGCTCTTCGTCGAAAAGCGATTGCGGCAGAAACAGAAAACAAGAAGACTTCCGCCATAATTCATCTTGTAGAGAAAATGTTTGCTATACAAAATTCGATTATTAGAAAAATTTTAATATGTGTATTTTTTATGTAATCTGTTTCAGAAAAAAAGCTTAGTCTCACTTCAGACATTTTCCCTAAATTTAATTTTAAAGATAATTTTAGTATGAGAGATAAAGGACTAGTGATTTGTTTTGTGAAATTTTTTACCAAAAGTCTATATTAAATGAGATATTCTTTTAATATGAAAACTTATTAAGAGTATTTTTATTTAGTTTTAAAATGGCTGATGATAGCCTTAACCTACATAAACGTGCTTCATTTACTTTAATAAAGACTAGATATTTTAGACGATATATATTCATTCATTGGAACCTAAAAATGAAGAAAAGTTCAATGAACAAAACACAAAAAAAGTATTTTGTAGTTTTTATTTATCTCATTTTATGTTCGTTTCCCCTTTGTGTTGTCATTCTCTTCTTATTTCTTAATTTTGATCGAAAATACAACATTCTCTACATGCACAACATCGATTGATGATATATGTTCAAAATACAAGGCTACCTGTCGATATAGGTCGCCTCGTTTTTGTTTCTTTCTTTACGTCTCTCTCTCTTAAAGAGATTTTTTTTTTCACTGAAAAAATCACACATATTGAAACAAAAGATGTGTACACATCCCAAGTATAGTGTGTGTGACAAAAAACGTTTTATTTTTTTTTTATTTTTCGTTCATCGGGATATAGTTATTTCTCATCGTAAGGTCATGTTGCAATTAAAGGACAAAGTACTATCACTAAAATCAGAGGCATGCATTATTTTAAGAAAATTGTTAGCTGAATAATGATAAAAAATATACGACAATTTTTCCATTTTATTCAATACACTTTACAATCATTGTTATTTTTTGCATTACAAAAAATCAGAAAGTTTATTTTAATCTAAAAATTATTGTTATCAAATTAATAATAATAGAATAAAATTAGAATAAAAATTGTATTCAAGGAACATGTACTGTAAAAAATAAAGTGTATAAATGACCTAGACGTTCACTCGACATAAAAAAAGGCGTGTTTTTCTTTTCTAGACGGTTAACCTCTCAGTGTATTAAGAAAAACTTTTGTTTTTTGAGTTTCGAAGTGAAATGAGAGCAGAAAAGAGAAAATTGATTTTTGAGAATTATGATCAGTATATTTGAAAGTATATATATATATGCTGTTATTTTCATCTAAAACGGATGACGAAAACATACTATTTAAAAATAATCGATTGTTTGAACAACTGACCTGTGATTTTCGGATATCTCCAGTGCAAAATGTTCAATAACTAGACGATATATCTTTTGTCTAGATATATACGGTATACACTAATCAATAAAATTCTAAATAGTCAAATGGCATTTAGTGTGTCATTTATATAGTTTGTTTTTGTTTGTTTACAGTGTAGATTGTTTTATCTAATTGATTTCAATGATCTTGAATATCTATCAATGGAAAAAAAGAATGAGTTACTTAGAAAGATAAATTATTTTTTTATATTTTCAAAAATTCTGATTTCTTTCCTTATTTGCATATACAAGCTATATCTCTTCTGCTTGATTACAATTTGTTGTATTGATACAAGAGATTTTCAGACATCAACTCTTATTATTCCTTTAACTTTTTTTTCTTCTTTTATTATTTTTAATCTCCTCCTCATCGTTTTATTTTTCGTTGACAAGATTTTTAAATACTAAATTCATTCTCTGAACCTCTACTCTTAATACGTTAGTAAACATTGTCTCTTTGTTATTGTTTTTTTACTTGATATGTATAAAAAAAAAGTAACCAAAATATATTCTAACGGATAAGTATACATGATTCAGAATGCGATGTACAGATATATATATATATATATATATATCATTTATGGAAAAAGAAAAGAAAATTAGAACGAAAAAAAAAGGATCAAGAAAATTTTTACTTTTTCTAAAGTGTCCTCTTGCTAAGAAATTGATTGAACATGTACTATATCGACTTGAAAATGAAAAGAAATACAAAAAGAAAGAAAAAAAACAATTAAACAACTTTTTTTTTTTCATTTTATTTCAAAAAGAGGTTTAGAATTTATGCCTGTCGATATAGGTATAAATAGACTGAACTAAAAAAAAGATTTCTTTTATACAGTTGACCGAACTATATCGTCAGTATAGTAACAAGTCACTTATAACAAAATCAGACAAAATGAAGAAAAAACATTTATAATTTATAAAGTTCTTTTATGCAATCAAGGTTCATTGTAGGCACAATAATGTCTAGAAATGCTCTGAATGTCTCTCTAAGAGAAAGCAGAAATTTAAAAATACCAGAGAATTATAAACATACATTTTTCATTCAGTGATTGCAGGTCATCTTCAATATTCTAAGATGATTTCCAGCTCTGAAACAAGAACCATCACTGCATTCATTTACTTTATTAACATAAACTTTTATTAGAAAATAGTTGTTGCTTCATATTACATGTTAGGATATCACATATATCAATAACGTTGATAAGATTGACTGTTCTATGCTCAATATCTGGAAAAATATATGTTTTAGGTATAGATGTACAGTTTGACTCGATGATCCTAAGAAAATAACTGTACATAAAAATCCATGGTTTATAGATCTTTCTACAATCTAATTCGCATTTCTTAGTTTCATTTGCTTGGATAAATGAAAGTTTAATGAATATTAGTTATCTTTTATCTTGATATATCGCACAATTTGATATAACTCAGATAAAAGTGCACAATGATATGCATTTTGTACTCATACATTTATTTGTATTTATAAATGAACAGAAGAAAGAAAAAAAGGCTCATAAAATTTTAGAGATTTAAACAGTCAACGTAGACTTGTTTTGATGCAACTAATCTCTGTTAACTACTTATAAAAAGCAGTTAATAAAATGAATACATAAAAATGAAAGTAAAATAAAACTTTCACTAGACAACGAGCAACTGTGAAATATATTTATATTATGGAGTGATGAATAAAATGACAACAACAAAAAAACTTGAATTAATTTGTAACCAAATACATTAAAATACATTCTCATCAGTCAACACAAAAAATACATTAATCACTCACGATTGGACTCTTGCTCTTCTAATCTCTAAATTAAATCAGCGAAAGGTAAAATTGTATGAGATGATAAATAAATCTCTTATCTTACTTTTAATATCGAAAATTTTCGCTTTTCATTATTAATTTTTCTTATAATTCATCGATTTTATTAATGAATGATGCGTGTTCAAACACTTGTATTTGATCATTCTAATTAGATGAATGATACAATTGAGTGTAAGAACCACCGAAAAAAGTATTATTATCATTTTCGTCATTATCTGTATGTGTTTTTTTTTTGCGAAACATCATTCTCAGTGCTAAATGCCAGATGATCATATGAGTCACTAAATTTTTTATCTCAATTTGATTTAAATCGTAGTTAAACAATAATTGCATTGTTGTTGATCGATAGACATTTGATCGTAAAAATAAAAACTGTCAAAATTAAGGGCTTTCCCTGTCAGAAAGCTATTTCGGTAAGTACATGTTCGATCTGGGCTAAACCTTCAGCGAAGAATCTCTATGTCAAAGTATAGTGACAAAAATTTTTTTGATTGTGATCTATCTTTGTGACAGAGATGTCTCCACAAGAGTGATCAAAATGGAACAACTAAGATTTCCCAAAACGCTCATTCACACTAGATGCTCAAGAGCTCCGGATGGTTTCATTTCGTCGAAAAATGCAATCGCTTTAACAGTATAGAATCGAATTTTTTTAAATTTTACGTTAATTATTGAAGCAAAACATCTTTCTTCAAAACTTCTCTAATATTTTACAGAGATCCGAATTTTTGCTTAACTCTCAAAAACGAAACTCAAAAATTCAACTCCGTACAGTTGAAACGACAATATTTCTCTACAAAATAGGATCATTCCGAGCTCTCTAGCACTTAAATTGAGTCAGAATTTTGGAAAACTCTTGAAGCGACGAAGAAGAAATTCGATTTAAAAATATGGCTGCGCTAGTGTATGGTACTCGTAGTAAAACTGTCATAACTTTTGATTAAACAATCTTTCACAAATTACAGTCGATCTCTTTATCAACAGCTTAATATATTTAGAATTATGTAGCTATAACAGAACAGATCGAATGTAATTTTTAACTAGTTTTTTACAACATTATTAAACTCTTAATTATGCTGAACGAAGTTAAGTTTTTATTACATCCACATTTATAGAAGTATTTTTATTTGGTCAAGATAAGATACACGATGTAAGAAAAAATGCGTCGAGGAGATCTTAGCAGTAAGTATAAAGAAAATTTGCCTAAAGACAAAAAGTAAATTAAACTTTTTTTGACTCAGTGTATGTATCATGTTAGGCTATCCTCTTTGATTGTGTAATTAAGTGATATTCCGAAAAATCATCAAATCAACCTCCTTATCATTCATTGTATTTTATCATTAATTTTCTGCCATAAACTTTCTACGAAAATATTGTAGAAAGAGCTTTTCTAAGCATGTTTGCTGTTTATATTGTTAATCATATAACCGTTTTTATCGATGAAGGTCTCAAATTGAAACAACGAACTCGAACTCAGAATATGAGTGAAATAAGAAAAATGGCAGCAAACTCATAACTAGCGGATGAGCTTAACACATGGGTAGGAGTGTGTTGCTTTTTGCGTGAAGCAGTAACTTTTCAGCGTCACGTCGACATTTTCTGAGAAGGTTATTATCCATACTGACAAATTAATCTATCTGTTAACACAGTGGATTATTAAATAATAAACAGCATCTCTTATAATACTAATTTTCATTTGTCTTTATGACGTTAATGGCTCATTCCTATTTCAGGACAATGAGCTTATGTGAGTTCATATTTTTATTGATCAAATATCAATTATCAAAGGTAACGAAACAAAAGTGTAAAACCAACTAGAAACAACGATAATAACAAAAAAACAGAAATACATAATTAAGAAAATTAGCGTTTCCCGTAAATCCATTAAAGTATGGATTGTCATACCTTCATGGAAGGTTACAAAACAAATCACTAACATTTTTTTAATGAACACGGAAAATAAAACAAAACAAACAGATATAATATACACTTAAGAAAGAAGTATTCTTACGCTGTGGTCTTTTTTGGTTTCTTTCCACGTGTATTTGTCAAATCACCTCTCATTTGGATATTATGTTGTTGCGGTTGTTTTTCTTCTTCTTCTTGATTTTCGTCACGTTTTCGTTTATGTTTTCTCTTCTTTACGTGTACTTGTTCTTCATCGATATCGTTTGTTGTAGGCGTTATATTTAAATCTCCATCATTGCTCGATAATTGCGTGGAATTATATATTGGACTACCTAAAATGATAAATACACATACATTGACAAAAATAACATAAAATATAGTTACACGAATAACATTTACCGGGCACATCAGTAACTGAATCTTGCTCATCTTTTACGTTCACTTGTTTATGTAGATTATCATGTATCAACGGAGTATGAGATGCAAACAATATTTTGTCATTTTCTTCATTTGATATTTCATCGATTCGTTCCAAGGGTGTTGATGAAGCTGGTGATTCTAAGTGTGATTCTAAGGTGCTCTGATGATCAATAGAATCTTGCTGTGTTTTATTGTTCTTCTAAACACACACACACACAAACAGATTTTTAGTTTAAATAAATTTATATCCCTGACTATGGAAACTTTTACAAACTAATGAAACTGAAGAGAAAAGTGTTTCAAGCGTTTGACTAGATTTCACTGAAAATCCCGTCTAACTACAGTAGAAAAATTAGGTTAATACTTGATCAAGTTGAATATTTTTTTTAAAGCTTAATATCCATTTTTCATATAAGTGCTGAATAAGCCAATGTCGACAGTTGATTCCTGTTGTGTTTTAAACAAAAAACGTCAAACTAACTTACTCGTTCTTTATATTTCAATGCTAATGTAAATAATTGTTGAACAAGTATCTTTTGTTCATCGTTGAGTGGTGTTGTTAATAGTCGTTGATGTAGATTGTTTAATTCACCATCATCTGTATCTTCTTTTTTATAATATTTTGTTATTTTTTGTTGTTTTGTCATTGATTTCTTTTTTGATATGAATTCGTAATCACGAGCAATAGTTTTCAAATTATGAAATAATTCCATTTGTAAATATTTATTATCATGCAATTTTACTTGAATAAATGATGCTAAATCTTTCTTATATTGTTTTTTCATTTGCACTACACGTTTCGAATAATTATCTTTTACATTTTGGTCAATATTCGTCCATATTATTTGTTCTTGATCATCAGCATGTTCTTGACTATATAACTTCATATTAGTAACTGGTGGACGTTCTGGTAAGCCTATTGAATAAAAATATGTTAATCTATCACTTTGTTTTGAAAGTAGAAGATGTAACGTTGGAATTTGGTTTGTGATGATATCCGTGTGTGTTTCTAAAAATTCAGTCCATTTTTTTCCGGCTTTTAATATCCATTTTCGACGTTTATTCGGTTTCAGTTTATCAAATATTAAACGTGCACGTTGAGCTTCTTTTAAACCATCATTAAAATTCTGTTTTTCTTCATCAGAAACTTTTTTATTATAATATAATGCGCTTGGCAAACATTGATGCAATTGAACTAGTTGATCTTTTGTTAATTTATTCGATGATGGTGTATATCCGTTTTCTCGTTGTTCGTCTAATTCATCAAAATTTGGTGATGCGACAGCCGATACTGATTGACGAGATCGTTTAAGTTTTGGTAATGCAGTTGATGGTGCATTAATAATAGAACCGGTTGATTGTCGACGTTTTCGTGCCTGAGGAAATCCATTTGTTGCTAATGTTGATTTAATCGAAGATAAATATTCAGCCTTGATACGTTCTGGTAATATATTAGCAAAATTAGCAACTTGTTGTTCATATTGATTATGTGCCTTAAATAACAAACAATATTGAATTCTTAAATGTGCTAGTAACAACTGAATAGGATAAAGCTTTCTGACATTCAATTCCGTCAATTTTTTAAAAATTCAGCGGAACTTGCCAATTCCTTTTTGAAAAAATATCATTCCGTCCTACAGAATGTCGAAGGGATGGGTTGATGTTCACCTTTAGACTAACTGGAACAGTTTAAGTACTTCGTTTTTAATGTCGATCGGAAGAGATAAAGAAATAAGTGCTAACTTAATCACTCATAAAAATCTAGATTTTTGATTGTCATGCTTATGCTACGCTCCATATAGATGATAATTAACTTTTTCTAACATGTAAGTAGTATATCTCATAAAAGATACCTGAAGTGCTAAATCTCGATATTTTTCTTGCTCCACTTTATTCATAAGTTTCCACTTGATGTTTACTTCTTTTTTATCAACTGGACTACCATTTTCCTGATTCATTATTTGTTGATACATGACCCATCCATTACTATAATAGTATAAAACAAATTTGAGTACAAGATTCGGATGTTCAGCAGGATAGGCAGAACTTACTGTGCCGGTTTACATGGTGCATTTAAAAAGTTATCAAAATACTTCTTTCTCTCTGTGTTATTCAATAATTCATTAAACAAATTAGCGTCTTGCTGAGTTTGAATATCAATATCATGTTCTTCCTAAAAGTCAATAGTAAATAAGTAAAAAATAAGGGTACATCTCACAACTTACCAATAAATCAATAAATTTATCAACGCTCTTTTGAAAATATTTTTGCTGCTTTTTATCGGATAATTTGAAAAATTGGTTTCGAAGTCTAAATTTTTCACCCTAAAACAAGAAGTAATATCGATAAACATATTCGTTCCGAACTTAAATTTAGCATCATATACTTCGGGAACTTTCTTCTTTTCTTTTTCCAAATAAAGTCTAATAGGTTTTATTAAATCGATACTAGAAGATAGAAAAAAATTATTATAATTACAACAAATCTAATTTATTTCTCTACCCTTTAATAATTTCATCAGGAACCAGATTTTTTGCAGTGGTAACTTTTGATTCTTTAACCATGTTTTGAGAAATACAATGACCATAGAAGTATAAAAGAAGTTACTTTCATAAAGAATTATTCATCTAAAATTACGTAAAATTGAAAATGACTAGCTTTAAATTGACTTTTCCTATAGCTATTAGGATATGCAAACTCACAACTGTGAGGTTGTATATTCGAATCAGGTCTCTAAAATGGACATTATTCGTTTTAGTTATTTATAGCTGAATTAGAATTAAGACATAACCGTAAAGCGATAGACTTGTTACGCTTCATTGAAAGGACTAATTATTAAATAGACTTAAAGTCAAATTGGTATTAAAAGTAAGATTCAGAAGTGAACATAGAGATATCAGATTAAACAATGACCTGAATATCGCCAGCTGTTCTTAGTCCACATTAATTTGGTCCTCTTTATTCTCCATTTATTGACGTTTTACAAAATTAGCATTAAAAAATGTCTATCTATAATTCCGACAATCGAAAGAACTGATTGAATGACCACATTGGATAAAGTCTTAGATGTCGTCCTTTTCCGGTAGAACTTCTATTTTCTGAGTAGTAAATCAATTTTTGTATTCTAAAGAAATAATTGAGTTATGCTTAAAAAGTAAGTTTATTTTTCACAAAACATTCTCAGCTAGAGATAATCTTATGTAGATGCTAAGTCAAAAGAGCATGGTCCAGAGGTTGTGCAAATGTGTAATATAACATGGCGAAGATGCCTATACAGGCGGCATCTTCGGTCATTCTTTTTAATATTTTTAACAGTAAAAACCAATGCAATAAAATAAATGATAAACTGTATGATTGGTGTAATAAGGATGTGTTTAAAACCTCTGAAAACTGCAGATTTGATGATAATAAACCTTTTTAAGTGTTAAAAAGCACTTTTTTACCGGTAGCAGATCAAGTTAATGGTCTAAATTGGCCAAAGACAAGAGTCCTACAAAAGTGACGACATATGTATCTATCTATCCATCTTTATTGATTGATTTTGGATCCGTCGTTTAATTCTTATGTCGATACGCTAATATTTTACTCGATGAAAAATATATACTTACGTGTTTTGGAAGTTTAAAAGAGATATTTCTGTGAAATTTCTGTATTTCACGAACAATTAAGTTCAAAATTACAAATAAACTAGTTACAAGTGATTTATCATGGATGCTTTCACTATATGAAGAGATTTACCAATATCTCTATACTCCCGAAGGCTGCGGGCAAAAATTTCGTGTTTTTTACTAAACTGCTATAGACAATTAATAGATTAGTATCTTCTACAGCACTGAACTCAGAAAAACAAATTGAATCATATTCACATTTTTATTGATTTATGTAGAAATTAGTGTAAATATACGTTCAAAAAAAGCATTTTTTAAATGAATCTAATAATATACTCTTTGACAACAAGTAAGATAACGCAAAAATAAATAACAATAAAGAGAGAAAGACAATACGTATAGATAAACTATTCAAAAAATTTTTGACTTCAACAGAGTTTTGATTTGAGAGAAAAGATACTAGTAGAATAGCAAGACACAAAAGACTTTAGAAAAATGTTAACAAAATTAAAAAAGTATGACCGTAAATAATTGTGAAAATACAACGAAAATACAGAAGATTACTTTTAATTGAGTACAAAAAAACCTATCTTCTGATAAAAGTCGATAGACAAAGGATCATTCTCAAAATCATCAGCTCTTTTATCCCTGATCAACTTGGTTTTTTTCATGTGAAGCAGATCCGGACGGTTATAGAACGACTGAGTATTTTACGGAACACAATGAATTTGAATGATTATTATCAATAGTTGCTATTACTCTATTTCATTTGTTAAGTTTGCCTGGGTTAAAGTTAAATTATAAGATTTAATTTTCATTTGAAAGAATTTGTAAGACGATGGTGATGTACGCTCACCATCGTATCACCCTAAAGCATTTATAGGTGACAAAGATAAAAGAAAGCAAATATCTGCTAATTCGGTCGAGTTATTAGTGACTGAATGTAAGAGATCATACATTCTTTGATGCAGCATCAAATAAATAGTTTCATGTCCGTGGTTTATTGTAGGAGAAAATCTTCAAGATAAAATTAGCAATAAAAATAAATACTGTTGGATTCGACATTTTTTCATATACTCACATGTAGAATAAGAAGAATAAAAATATCTGCTAAACAGCAATCAAAGTTTCAGAATTTAAAAAATACTTCGATCACTCACAAATGTTGATTAAGAGAATGAATATTCTGTGTGTAAAAGTGAATTTAATACATAAAAATAAAGTGATATAGAAATAGTTGTAATTATGCAAAGCAATTCTGGATACTAAAGAAAAGATAAAATTCATCATGTGTGTGTGTGTGTGTATGTATATCAACGAACGGCTTATATGGTAATGCTTATCTTATTTTTACAGTTGAATTTGTGTATTCTATAATAACAAAAAAGAGTAGAATGAATCTATCGTTTGAGCGAACAAGTCAAATAAACATTATTTAATTTCTGAGCATTTGTTTTTAGAAAAACAAATAGTATGCCATGTATATACTTACAGTTCTTGATAATGACAAATTAACGCAGAACAATACATACTAGAGCAAATATTGAAAAAATTAGAAAATAACAAAAATTAATCACATATAAAAAAAGTTAAACACAAATAAAACACAGAAAACGTTTAGCTACACATACATTTTGTCATATTTACGAAAGTAATGATAAGTAATCAGTTCATGCAGAACAAAACATGTGAATAAAAAATACAACTGCATAAAACAGAGCTCGGTTAAAAAAGACGTGATTTTACATCAGATCAGAAAATATAAGAAATAGCAACGAAAGCGCATGATTGTCGAGATTAGCAAGCAAGCGCGAGATTTATTCTAGACAAAAATCACATACGTTAGATGACTATTGATTGCACCATTAAGCTTTTGATCAACAGGAAAGAAACTCAGTAATTCAAACGTCACTACGCTTCGTTATCAATGGATCTGTTTCTTTTGCGCTTCCTCCTCGTTTGGAAAGTTGACTAGACGTTGCAGCAGTTTTTGTACCCAAGTTTTTATCATCATATTCGTCGCGACTGGCTAATTGCGAAGGTAAATTGGAATCGTTTGATGCTGACTGGATATTGCTTAATGACGGACTTGGAGTCTAAATTACCGGCGAAGATATACACAAAAATGAAGAAAAGATTTAAGATGAGGAAGACTGTATGAAGAAGGAATATTCCCAACGAAGTTTATTAACGATTAAAAAACTCCTAGGGGTCATACTAAGAAAAAACTTAAGTCGAAGTCTAGATTTAAGTGTATAAAATTAGCAGGTAAGTGCACATAACAAAGACTTAAGTCCAAATTTTGACTTAACCCAGACTTTTTTACTCAGAAGTTTTTTTGTGATACGGCCCCCTGCAATGAAATTTTTTATGTCGTATTATTTCATTCGTTGATTCCTGGATAGAATTAACCATTTTAGAAACTAATTCGTCCTTTTAAATAAGCATTTGTATCCTTACGGTTATAACTTGCCGTGGGTTAAGTACAAAAAATTTAAATGTTAGCAGACTGAACTTTAATAGCAAAATGTAGCCAATCTTATCTTATAAAAACTAATAAAGTTTATATTTATTTTCATTAGTTCGAAATGATATTTTCGAAAGGTGAAACTGATAGTTGCAGACAGTAAAAACTCCAGTCGATCTGTCCCACAACCACTATCCATAGTGTAGTCTGTGTGTCATTTTCTGAATAGTTTATCAGAAACTCATTCAGAACGTTTGAAAACTTCTATCGTAACCTGAAAAAAATATGTGTTTTTCAGATTTTACACCGATGTATACCAGAAAAATCTGAAATTAAAAAAATGCACGTTTGGCAATTTTGCTTACATAATACTACGTAAAATCTCAAATAAGTATACCTTAAAATTTTCAGCGTTTCGAGTCATCGAGAAATTTTTTAATTTTCCCTGAGAATAATTCAAAACTGATTCTTTCACCTAAAGTAGGGTTTTACTATGGTTTCTCATCTCTTTTTAATAATAAACATTAGTAAGATAATTAGCATGCCCGTTAACCTATATTCCATTCATTTTTAAAGGGATAAGCCAACCAGGACTACTCATGTAAACATTTTATGTTTCCAATGCGTTTAGCGATCAAACTCATTTATTGAGTTTCAGGGACGCGTTTTTTCAAACGCAAATATTTACATGGACAGTCCTACAAAATTCGACGCTAAGTTGAAAATACACCACCAGGGTTCCCTCATTGAGAGGGACAGTTCTCCATTCGATCGTTTTGTTCCTCACTGGCAATTTTTTTGAAGTTATACCTCTATGCCATATTTGAGAGAAAAAGTATTGATTGACGGATTATTACCTAATCTACAAAGGTTTGCGTCCTCTTTAGCATATCTTGCTATAAAGATCATTATCATTCACCATTTTTAGCTAACAGAGTTATTCGAGTGATCAACAAAAAATCACTCTTTCTGTCGTCTCTCTGCTCATCAGATATGTGTGGTATAAGTTTGTCGATAAAACCTCATAGATAGGATAAATATGAATATAGACAATATAATAATATTGTACAGATTTTGATATACATGTTTTATCCAACGCTGATCTTTTAAAAGAAGTTCATTCTAGTAGAAAATATTCACATGTTCAAAAAAAAATGTATACCTGTCAATAATTAGCTTAGTTGTAATGTACAGTTTTTTTGTAACATTTGTTTTTGTTATTAAAATGAACAGTCAAGACCGTCTTCGCAAGTAGAAAGGTGAAATAAACCATTAGTCTTTTGCAAACATGTGACTTTAGTTGAGCCCATCGGACATTTTAGATTGAGATAGCATTATTTCGTTAAAATAAGCGTCCCCCATTCGGAACTTTCTGTCACACAATTGAAAAAACTAATTTGAGACCCCTGTACGGTATATATCAAAAGGTTGGATGACTTGTAGTTTTGTAGAGGACATTTTAGATTGTCTATTCTTATATGGAACCAAATACATATGTATTTGGTTTCTCTAATTTTGAAGTTATAAACGGGTTTTTTAGATGTATGTATCGACTTTTTATCAGCACTCATGAAATAATTTGATATGGAAAATGATCGTTAGAATGCGTTACATTTGAAGCATTTAACGAGTTAATCCACTTCTCTAAAGTGTTAAATTTAGAAGTTAAACGCGGTTTTCATCGTATCTTTTTCGAAATCACGTTCGACCTTAAATTTGGGAATTTAACCCGTTTAAATGCGTTAAAGATGAAATATTTGATTATTTTCATATTTAACGCATTCTAACGACCGTTAGTCATTTCAACTTATTTCATGGGCAGTTATTTAGAAAATGACACACCACACCATATTTTGAATAGATAATAAATTGGAACTAGACATGCAACTATTCTAGGGCTGAATTTCGGTGATTTGTTTCTAGTTATTTTCGATAATGTACAGTTTTAGTCCAGCCTATAATAATTGGATCTTTGGAAATGTCATTTTTTCAAAAATGGAACAAAAACTGTAATGAAAACTATTGTCTGATTATTTTGTTATTGTTTTTTTCTATCTCTAGAGAAAAATAATAATTAGAATTAAGAATGTCATCATGCAATAGGTGAACAAGTTTCTTATATTAAAATATAAAGAAATAAGTAGTCTACTTTTTGCTTATTTGTTTAATTTTATGGACATCAAACAATAAGAAAAGTGCGTAAAGTTGATAACGCATCACTGTATATATAGTCGAAGATGCTATAACAATTTGAATGAGACATCATAGAAAAAGGGCTTGTTAATTGTTTAGTGGGATTAAACTGACGCTAACCATCGAAAAGAAGAGAAATATCAGCAAGAGTATACGCAATAATACAATCCGACAGAACAAGCAAAATATATTTACGATGCTGAGACAAAAAAAGAATTAAAGACCAGTATATTCATTTCCATCATACAAAAAACAAGGAAGAACTGAACAAAAGAGATCAGGTTGTACATACTCACGTTGAAAAATTCATCAACGAGAAACAGTGAAAACGAAAAATATAAAGCGTTAGAACAAATCAAAAGCTACTTACTATTTCTTTTGCAGGAAATTGACGCCGACTCATCATACGACCAGAAGTAATCAACGGACCCCAACCTTCCTATACACGATGGAAAAAAGAGAAGAATTTATGAACTAATCCAACAAATAAAATTGTAAACTTACCTGTTGAGCGAATGCATAACCAGATCTGAAATACATTATTCAGTTATTTCTTATGAGACGAGAGTGAATAGATACAAGATAACAAACCTGATTGGGCGTTTGACTTGCTTTTTTAACTTATGAATATGCTCAATAAATGCTTGTTTTTCCTCAACACGATATTTTCGATTTAGACGAGCTTTATCTGTCATAGTGGGCATAAAACGCATACGAAAAAATCTAAAAATAAAAAAACGAGTCATTTATTCAAAATATTGATATTTGTTATTTATCTCTGTTACTTACTCTCTAGCAAATACCGGTAACAACAGTATTGCACAAGTAAGAAATAAAGTAAACCAAAAATTTCCAGTTGTTAATACAGCCTGTGCTACTCCTACATAAAAATAATTTGTTTTAAATATTTTCCAAATAAGTGTACTATACAATGCACAATGAAACAAGAAATGGATCACAATTGTGCCCCATAATACAAAGTGATACATCCCCGTCCAATACCACATTTCAAGTGCATTCTAAAATCAAAGATATACGGTAATAAATAGACAGTTTCGTATACCTTTTTCTACATACTTGAAGATTAACAATAATAACCATTATTGTGGCAATCATAAAACCAAAACTTTGTAAATCAGCCTGCGTCATACCGGCTGGTCGTGTACTGTTTGAAGCGGACAAATAGGGGACAAAAAATATCACACATGATGTTAAAATACCATGAATAACACTTTCAGCAAATATCTTTTTATTAAAGAATTCATTATTTTGACCGGGAGTGTATCTTAGCAAAAAGAAAAGAATATAATATATTGAATTAATCGCATCTTGAGAAGAAAGATATTTACAAAAAGGGTTTGTTCAAGGAGTGTTCAGCACTGACATCCTAAAATACAGCAAAAAAATTCATAGTATTAAAAATAATGCAAAAATGAGAAAAATTCATACTTGATCAAATATGCCCAATGCTAATACGGGTAAAGATGAAAAAAACATATTGTATGTAGCAACAAAGAATGGATCATAAACCGACTAAAATGAAAAAACAAGAAATGATAGACCAAAAATATATCTGACAATAATTCGTTACCTGAGCAGAAAACCCCGAGAAAAAGGCAAACCAAAACTGACACAATGTAAATGCAAAATTTTTATAGAAAAAATATCGCAAGAATTTGCTTATTCGAAGATATGACCAACGTCCATGTACAAGTAATAAACGTTCCAAATAACGAAATTGTCCAAAACTATAATCACTGGCTAAGACAGCTTGTCGTCCTTCTTCTCCACTGATACCAACCCCAATATGAGCCTCTAAAAAATTGACGACAAATATTAGACTTATCTGTTAAAACAGAATAAAATAACATTTATATTAAAACTCTTGGTGGTATATATTCAGGAGAATATGAACTATAAAAAGAATTAAAGAGCATGGACAAGAAATTTTATTGTAATTCTTTTGAATTGACTAATTTGATCTTCATTCACAATAACTCTTATTTTTCAAAATAGTGAGGCTCAAGACTTTGTAAAAAGGGAATAATGAATAAATTTTAACTTACTTTGAATCATTGAAACATCATTGGCACCATCGCCAATGGCTAATGTAATTTTTTTTTCATTTTCAATAACTAATTCAACAACTTGCGCTTTTTGTAAAGGTGTAACTCGACAACAAACCACTGCTTTACACATTGTAGCCAATTCAAGTAATTTCAGTTTTAATTTGTCATTTAGGCCGTGTACTAGCGCTTGTCCCGTTATTAATAAGCCAAAACCATCAAATTCTTCTCGAGTATTAGCACCTTCATTCAGGGTTGTCTGTCCCTGTTGACCTGTATTATTAATGCCTTCATTCGGATTTTTATTTTTATTATTTGGACTATTTTTATTATTATTATTTGGATTAGTTTCATTTTTATTATTCGGACTAGTTTCATTTGTATCTTGTCGATGTTGATCAAATTTCATTATATCAATACCCCAATCTTTCCAATTTAAACGTTTTTTTCTATCTTCGATTTTAATATTAAATAATTGTTCAATTTTATCAATCATTTCATTTCGAACTTGTTCTAATTTTTCAGCCACACCCTTTTCGCTATCATCTTCTATTACTTTAATATCCATATCATTAGTTAATAAACGACATGATAAACCAATGTTATAAGCTGTTTCTAAAATAAGAAAGATGGTTATAACAAAGGAAAATATTTTCAGATTCTGATAGCCAAATAAATTTCATACCAACTTTATCTCCCGTTAAGACCCATATTTTAATTCCAGCTTTTGCTAATCGAGAAATGCAATCAGGTACACCATCTTGTAGTTTATCTTCAATAGCTGTAGCACCAAGTAATTTTAAATCTTTTTCTATTTCTTCGTATGTTTCATGCACTTTTTCTTCACGTTTTTCCATGCTTGTACTGAAAAAAAGATGAAGCAGTTTAGAGCATTTACTTTCAGAAGAAAACTTTTTATTTACTTTGCTTCATTTAACTTTTTATTCCATGCATCAAAATCAGCTTCATTCAATTCTTTATATGCGAGACATAATGTTCTTAGACCATCGTTGGCAAATTTCTTTAATAAAAGAATCATCAAAACAGTTATGTGTATATATGAGTAACTAAACATTAAATGAACTTATTTACATTTAAATGTTCGTCTGTTTCTTGCATAATTTCATTTTCAGATTGATCTAATCGTTCTTTTATTTTTGAATCTGCACCTTTACAATAGAGCATTATTTTTCCGTCTTTTTTTACAATAACCTTCAGGAAACGTAGAAACAAAATTAATAATATATTACACTTAACGCTCGTTCTTAGATCGACGTACCGACATTCGTTTACGATCATTGTCAAAATCAAGAATAGATAATAATTCGTACGTTTCTTCTTTATCTAATAGTTTTGCTGTTATACTACTTTGAGTACGTGCCTAAAAATGAGGAAAACAGTGTTTTGGCTATGTAATATTCAGTATTTATCCACATACTTTGAACGTATAACCAAATGTTCTTGCTGCTGATACCAGAGCATTTTCATCTGGTGATTGCGCTTGATATATAAGTTTACCTTCAATTCGCAAGTAAAAAGATCAGAAATGACAGATTGTGTGAAATGCAGATAACACAGTTGTCGTACCATCTTTTACTTCTGGCATTACTGTATGACAAAGTGCCAATACAGTAAAAAATTCGTTCACATCCTCATCACCTTCTTTAATTGCATCAGGTAATTTTTTATCATACCAAACAAAGTCTTCCTCAGCTTCTTCAAATTTCATTGGTTTCGTTTTCTAAACAATAGAAGAGAAAGATCAGTCAAACTATCAAAATAATACAATAAAGCATTTCTCTTATAATCAAGGAGGAAAATTCTACTTGCTAAGCAAAATCGACATGTTTGTCTTATTGATTCGCTTGGATAAAAGCTTTTCCTAGACATTTGATGCACTCAATGGATAGTATTATGGAAGGATAGCAAAAGTGCAGAATAATTAACTCATAGCTATCAGATGAACAAAAGCAATACAAAGAATAAATGGATGAATGCACACTGATCAAAACTCATTCTACTAATCACACTCTGGGTGTATGTGTACATCTGCCTCATCATTCTGTTTTTTATCACTTGTTTTTGAACCTCCAACTTGCATTTCTGTGTCCTTAAATTGCTTTTTTTCCTTTGGCTGAAACATATAATCAGTTGTTTTTAATAGCAACACAGACAGACATGAAGACGCAAGCTCATTTAATTTTACCTCCTGGTCTTGAGTTTCATTACCAGCATCATCTGTTACATAACCATAAAGTTTACCACGTATCGAACACTTATTAAATGTCATGATATTCTAAACAGAAAATAAAAGTCTCTATTATTCTTGGCAAAGAACGGAAAAAAGTTTTAACTTAATCTTATCATCATTATTTATGTTTTAACAACGATATTATATGAGTTTATCGATCTGAGGACATTTTCGAAAAAGCAAAAATGTCTCGCCGTAAGTTTTAATATTTGTAATGAGAACAATTAAACACAAAAAATACCCGAGTTAAAGTTCCAGTTTTATCTGAGAAAATGTACTCAATTTGTCCAAGTTCTTCATTAAGAGTTGTTGTACGTGCTTGAGCTGGCACATTGTTAGGTTCATAATACATCTGAATATCCCAGTCAATAAATTTTGATTGTAATAAACGGATAAATTCAATACTAGAATACGAATTATCCATCAATAGAGAATAGAAAAAAAAATTTCATTTTCAGATATTTTTACCTAACATAAAGTGATATGGGTACAACAGTATTCAGTATAATTATATAAGATAAAAATACGAGTAAACTTTTTTCTAATGCACCAACACGTTGATCATCTTTAATATAGTTTTCCCATGGTAAATAAATACGAAAATAATATCCAACAAATGATTCCCAAAAACCACAACAAATTGTCATTATAGCACACATAATTAACAAAAACATAAAAATCTAGAGGATAAAAAAAATCAAAACATGAAAATCAAAGATAAGGAATAGGAAAATATCATATGTGGTAGCTCTGAAATTGAGTCACCCTTTTTTTAGATTTGTTAGTACTTACTCCCAGAATGATTCGATTTAGTAAATGATCAGTTTTTGTTTGTTTAAATTTTGCTTTGCCACTGTTTTTCATCAGTTTTGTATCGGGTCCAGCATAACAGACAACTAAAAAAATAAGAAAAACTTGCCCTAAATTAAAGTGATACGTAACAGAAAAGTATGATTACATACTCCCGAATGCCCATTGTGTATTTCTTAATCGACAACCGCGTAGCAGAATATTTTCATTTTTCAATGGATACGTATTACCTTGCCATTTTAAATTACCTTCAAAACGACTTAAATTATTGTTTGGTGCTTCATATTCAATTTCAGCTAAAAGATAACAATGTTTAAACAAAACCTTTAAACCTTTGATAAAAACTATTACCATCGAATTTAGCTAATTCTTCTATATTATCTTTTAGATCACATGTTTCTTCTAATGACTGACGAACTTTGAGATTAGTTTCACTATAAACAACAAACATACACTATTGAAAAACTAGGAAGTTTTCTTTAATAACACGAACCCATCTAATTCACTTGTTTCAATAAAACATAATCCATTCGGTTCACTAGTTGATATAAGTACAAGATCTGCCTAAACAAGTGAAAATACACATGCTACTATTTCTTCATAATGAACAATCGACAGGACACATTGTTAAGAAAAAAATTAATGTTACCGTCACAAAATCATTGTTTGAGAGTTTAATCATATCACCCACTTTAATTTTTGCCCATATCTCTTTCACAAGTTTTCCGTCCAAAAGAACATTAGTCGGACGTTTATTAACTTCTCTATCACTTCTGTGCCTTGACTAAAGAAATAAACACAGAGGTAGTTAAATAACAAAATAATAGTTTTTAATTTGAACATACGATATCATCTGATGCATCTTTGATAGCTGTTAGTGCTAATACAAAAACAAGTGGTAATATTGTGGTAATTGGTTGAAGTGAACTAATTTGAGGTATAAGCTAAAAAAATACAACACAAAGGTATTAGAAGAAAGTAGAAGATACTAAATACGATAAACGAACCTGCAGACACAGTAAAAACAAAAAATATGCATTTGCTAGGCGACGAAATTGTTCAAAAAGATTTTTTGGTAAAAATGTAATTAAATTGTATTTCGATGTAGAAATAAGATTATCCTGAGAAAGAAACCACAATATGAATATAGAGAGTATACGGGCGTATATGACTGTAATACATACAGCGTATTGTTTGAGTGCATTATTTGCACGATCATTCGCTTTGATTGTACGATGTTGCTCTCCTATGAGAAAAGAAAGAGTGAACAAAGTTAGGGGTATTGATGGTAAACTGGCAGATTTTGAGCTTACCCTCAGGCGCTTTCTTCTTAAAAAGTGGTAAATTTTTCATTTGATATTTTTAAATCAATTTTTGTTATCTATACCATTGAAAATGGAAAACTCACAGGTAAAACTGTTAAAGTTTCGACGCTGAATTTTTGTTTATTATCTAATGAAGATCAGCGTTTGGTGATATGGCATCTCAAAAATAATTCTATTATAATCGTTGCAATAGCAACATAATACACACAAAAGATAAAACAAAAGGAGAGTGCACGCAGACAAACACAAATTATCTAAAATAAATTATATTATAAAGAGCATGGGTGTTTGTAAACAAAGTTTTTCAAAATATCAAAACATTCATCGATATACAAGAAAAACGTTGTATATATCATCGAGTATAGCGTATGCTAGCGCAAATTGAAAACATGATATGAAACCAATATTATTTTGATGCTATTTGAAATTATTTAAAAAAGATTAAGAAAAGATGATGTCTTTAGAATAAAGACGAAACGTCTCATTTTGAAATTACTCATTTCACATGAAAAAGGTGATTTTATTCTTAATTTGTATTAAGAAAAGAGTTTCATTAAAGAAACAAAAGGAAAAAAAATCAAAGCATTATAATCTGAAATAAAACTGTACATTTTAAATTAGTTTTTATTTTTACTGTCAGTGTACGGAAAAAAATGACTTTCTCAAAGAGAAAATTATATAGTATAAAAAAATGAATGGCTATTTCTCTACTCATTTAGTTAAAAACTACAATATGTTGTCACAACTCAAACAAAGATAGGAGACATTTCAGTTTTGTTAAACTATTGGAAAAACAAGAATCCTGCCAAATTCTTCATGATACTCTTTTGAATTGTATGCATAATACGTCTCTAATAGCTAGCCTACACCCTAATTGATTTGCAAATTTTAGGCTAACTTTTTAAATATTTGGTTCTTAAATTTCAGAATCATTTACCAAGAAATCTTTTCTCTCTCAAACACCATAACCATTCATAAGCTTTTATTACTTTAACTATTTTATTTACTTGACTATCTACGACTAGTACATACTAAAATAACTAATGACTAAATATTATTTCAAAATTAATGATAAAAAAATGAAAATAATGCAATCATTTAATTCAACATTTTTAAAATACATTTCGTTAGTTGTTAAGCTTGTTAGATGTATTGTGTAACTTTCATGTATATCATCAACGTTGTTGTTTTTTTCTTCTACTGTGGACGAAAGAACAAAAAGAAGGCAAAGAGAAAAATGCAATAGTAGCAAATAATAGACTAATCATTGAACCTAAATAAACTATAATAAATACTAAGACAAACGTCTGATATAGATTTAACAGAACGATATGATTTTTGTCAAGGTTAAAACAAAGGCAAACGGATAAAAAACTGGCTAACAGCAGATTTTCTCTTTATTTAAATATAAAAAACACGCTGTCCTAAATTCAAGAAACTAATCTAACTAGCCTGCATTTAGCAATCAACAAACAAAAAACAGTCAGTTTTCATTAGCAACATCTCTTCTCTAAAAAGTCATTAAGAGATAAGAAAAAGAGAGTGTTAGAAACTATTGAGGTCAACTCTATGCTATACTTATTGATTGTTCTTTTTTCTGTTACTTTTTCACGTCTTTATCAGCCAGAATTTCAATAATGTTATGCCCAATTTCTATAACATTTGTGCGCCAATCAAATGCTAAGTGAAAAGAGACTTAGAGTCACTTGCTCGAGTCGAACAACAACACAATGTTATACCATCAATATAATAACGCGAACGTACACAAGAAAGAAAAAAATATACATCACGACATGGTTATGAATGATAAATACTTCGACTCATACGCATAGACACCAGATGGAAAGGAAAAGAGTAAAACACAAGGTATACTAGTAGGCATATGATACATCAATTATAATACTGTTAATTTCATTCTTTTCTGAGCGTGAAGAGGCAATATTTTACCGTTGTTTACCGTGTGTTGCATCCTCATGGGATATTTGCCCTTATTCACTATCCACTTGAATATTATTCGATGTTTTTACAATCAGTTGGACAAGCTCTATCTATCGGCTATATTCGATTTCAAATGGGGACTATTAATGAGTGTTAGCGTATTTTACAAATATTCTTGCTCATGAAATTGATGTAAACAAAACAACGAGATTATACCACCTTAATCTTAAAAAGTCAAAGAATAATAACAAAACGAACTAATAGATAATAACAAATAATGGTTCTCTAAGTTTTTTTATAAAACTAAGTATATTCTAATATAATTAAACAACATTTTCGTGAAATCATTTTACATAAAAAGCGAGCTTTCGATACTTCATAGTATTATCGTCAGACTTTAGTCATATTAGACTGGTGATGGTAGTGTGAAGTATCGAAAGCTCACTTTTTATGTATAATGCTCTGCTATGTTGTATTGAGCAGAACAATCGTTTCTTTAATAGTACATGAAAACTAATATATTATTTTTGTTAAGATAGAGTAATCGTGCATCATCTATTCTACTTCGGCATCGTCCCGTTTAACAACATACAATCTGATATTTAAAGAGTGATAATCTCTTCAATTTGTCTGCGAATAGCAGATTCAGCCAGAAAGAATGACGAGTTCAGTTGCAAAAATGTTTACCGGTAAGTAACAAAAATATCTTATATCAGTTCTTTATTTATGATGATATACAGTATTTTATGATAAATTTTAAATACTAATTATATTAAAATAATTAATCGGCGTGTACTTATAGAAGTACTTGATATTTTCCGCTGTTACTACAACAATACTTCATTACACTCAATAAACCAAGAAAACTTACTGATAAATACCTTATGAAATGAATTTAAGAGATAAAAAGAGACACTATAAATAAACTAAGACATTTTCAGTAACCGAGCGCTAGAACAGGATTTCAGAAGTAGATTTACTGGAAATGGGAAAGTTTTAATATTAATAAATAAACTAATAGTTCATTAAGTCAATAAACATCAAACAAAACATCCAACGTGGTACAAAATGGTAAGTAAAAAACAGAGAAAAGAACAATCGAGTCTTCACTAATACTTATTTATCCTATTTGATTAGTTAATTTTTTTGTTCTAGTTTGATCTCATCAAACGATGATGAAAATATGTCAGGAACAACCATTAAAAGCAGCACAACCTTTTGATTTTCTTACATTGATTGCAGCAATCTGCAGCTATCGTTCGCTCTTGGTGTAAACCTGACCCATCACTGTTATCAAGACTGAGTTACACTATGTCAAGATAATCTGATACTATTTAGTACTTGTAAAAATGGTGTCAGACTAACCTTAATCATATGAAACACACGGATGGCGCAAACGCAAAAAAGAGTGAACAGATCCGATATGGTGTTCGAAAAGATTTTCTCCGCAGAGATAGTATGAAAAGCGTGAAACCTTTTCTACAGGCGAGAAACAACACTTTTTTAAATAGTGGGAGGGTGCGCACCTTCGTACATTATTACATTTACATTATGTGTGAACGACGCTGTCTTTTCTTCTACTTCTGGCGTACCAGAAGGTAGTGTGCTTGGGCCTGGCCTTTTTTAATTCTTATTTTCAGTGACAATCATCCACTTCCTCCTACTCATGAAATAGTCTGTTTGCTGATAATGTTTTCTTAAATGTTTCCCTCTTCTTCTAATCCGCATGGCTATTCTCATGCTCAAGATTGTATAAATTCTGTTTGAAAACTTTTTCCTGGAAAGAAACCAGAAAGAAGATGTATATAGAACTACCATATGTTGCACAAGTGTTCTAAAGGAAAAATCGATTGGAGAAATTTCGAAGTTATTGATCACGATAATCATTCGTACTATTTACTCATAAAAGAAACGTTAATAGAGCTCTAGCAGTTAAAAAGAATGTGATTGATTCTCATTCCCATTGTTTTTCTCTATGACTTATTTTTGCTTTACAAGCAAAAGAAAATCTATGAAATGGGTTCGCAAAAATGAGTCATAGATAGAGAAAAACAATGGAAATGAGAATAGAATGAATGAAAATCAATCGCATTCTTTTTAACTGCTAGAGCTCTAATGATTAAGAAGTTAGAACCTAAAGTAAATCGCACAACTCACTCCGTTCTGATGATCATCTTTCCGGAAGGCATAATTCGGAAAAGGAAAAGGATAAAAATAAATAAATGTGATGGTCAAGATGAGATAGACTAGACGCACACATGTAACAATGTCAATAATTCCTTTTCTCTTTTTTCCTTTCTTATTCTTTAGCTTATTTAATTCTTGAATAGGTCAGAAAGTAAAAAGAGAAAGATAGTAAGAAAGAAATAGAAAGTACAAGAAGTGCGCAGCATGTATATATATATAATTTATCTCACTCCATTATTTAGACTTTGTATTATATCCTTGAAAATGGTTTTTTAAATAAATCAAAACATCGAAAATTAAAATAAAATTATTCAAACTGCTGCTTTTGTTATGCTTTTTCTATTGAAAATTCTACCTATTAGAAATAATAATGCTCATTTATATATAAAAACCTTTGATAAAGTGTTCCGTTGTTAGAAAAATCACAAATACCGTTATTGTTTGGCAGGTTGGGGACCTTTGGTAATCCCTCTCACTTGAATCAATGCATTCATTTTATTACATAAATTAGACACAAAAGTTAAGCACAAAATCCTACAATTAAAGCGTTTTTTACGATAGGTGTCTAGAGTTTTGGCTTAAATTTTCGATCAAGCGTTCACACTGGGTATATGACGGACCGAACAACCGACTCGGGCAAGTTCGAATCGGACACTGTTTGACTCGCACATTAACCGATTCGGACATGTTCGAACAGAACATTCAAACACTGTTCGACTTTTTTCATTTCTGTTAAGTGTCTGCTTAGTGCATAAATTTGACGAGTTTTAAGTGTGTTTAAATCACATCAGTGGCTGAAATAACCGAAGATGCTCCGAACTCGCAGGTGTCAGCAAAGCTGTTGTTATTTATTCAACTCTGATGCTGTTCAGACTAGAACTGAAGAAAGGACGCGGCTTTTGAAATACACAGACTGCGATTAGACTGGTTTTCTGCTATTTTAAGTCTGATTTCCCCACTTGATTACTGGTGTTTTTCTGCGATGTCGACTCACCTCTCACGTGGAAAATTGCGACATTTTATTTTTATTTGAGCTCTTAATCGAAACCTTAGACGACAATAAATGTTTTTGTTTAGCATGCTCACAAAATTCACTCTACTGTCCTTTATTATGAAGCATACTGAGGCACAAACACTTTTCCTATAAGTCGAATGAGTGAAAAACCTCTTCTCCTCTGCTTCATAACAGTTGAAGTATTCTATCACTCGCATTCCTTTATTTCCCATAAAGTATAGTTTCCTTGTTCGTTTTTTACTTTTCTCTTTTAGATTTCTGTTTTAGCATTTACTCAAAACAAAGTCTTTGTAAAATCTAAACATAATTGAGAGTCTAGTTCACAAGCAGTTCAAGAAAATGCTGCACTCTTGCGAATACTTTAAGAAAAAGTTTAGCAATTAGTGTACGTTTTTGTTTACTTATTTTGTACACTGGCGGACCAAACTCGACATCCTTTTTACGTTTTGTAGTACAAAGGAAACCTTTTTTGTCAAAAATGATAAGCTAATCGATGCGGATCATAAATGACAAACGTTTTTATTTTTGCTCTACCTATGTGTCTAGTTCTTAAGAGAGACTTAAAATAGTGCTGCTGGACAATGTTATGTCCTAGTAGTTAGATCATATACTAGTCCATAAGTTGTTAAATATGATATAGGATGACCTTCTTTAATAACCTTCATTAATGAGAGAAAATAGCATTTGAAAAAAGTCGATCAGTGTTTGAATGTTCGGTTCGAACAGGTCCGACTCGGGTAGTGCCAGAGTAAAACACTGTTTGAGTCAAACAGTATCCGAATGGAACATGCTTGAGTCAAACATCGAACATTTGTCCGGTCCGTCGTATACCTAGTTCATACTATCAACTTAAGCCCCGAATCCTACTTAACATTTATCCCCTGTCACGACAATTTTTCAATTTTATACAAAAACTATGTAGAAGATTCTTTGCTCATCTTACTTGCATGAGGTTAATCGTTACTCTTAACTCAACACGGTATATTAGGCTAACATTGCTTTCTAAAAATATTTTGAAACTGAACATCTGATTGGAGTAGTTATATAGAGCGATTCAATAACAAAGACATAACAGAGTTCTTCGTCAGAATTTTCACATCAAAGAATGTAAAAAATGTTACTTGAGTATGACTGAACTTTTATCCACTGAACGTCCTTAAGACGAACTTAAGTTTTACAGTATGAAAGTAGTGACCAAAACTCGTTCATCCGCACTGTAAAAAAAGACACATCAAATCCGTGACAAAGTCATATTAAAAATATTTTTTTGTCGGGATGTTATACTTTTACCGTCGGATTCTACTTCTTTAACGTTGAATAGAATGGCTTTATCGTGATATCAGGAAAAAACGTTATTTTCAATGTTTTTGTCGTCAACTTTTTCAGTCACATTTTTTCTGCCGCGTCACATTTTTCCCGTTTCACACCACAGATTTTTAGCGTCATCGCAAATGCTAGATAGTCTTTCTAACGATTGGTGGTCCTGCGAAAGCAAAGCGATCTTGCACTTTATAAAAGTCGTTTAACACTGTTTTTCACTTGGAAAACGAAGAAAACCACCTTACTTCGCTTTTTCTGGAATTAGTCCGAAAAGTTAAAGCCTTTTCTTTATGGTTATCAGCTAAATTTTTAAAATTGCTCCATAAAACTTCCTTCACCTTGCTAAAGTTATATCGAAAACGCTGCTGTAAAAGTAAAATAAAAATTATCTGGTCGCAACGGTCAAATTTCCTCAACATTTTCTGAAACATACGAGCACTGTAAATTTGAAAACAGAAAAGTCCGTGGTTTTTTCACCTACTTTTCTCTGCATCACCTACTAAAGTTCGTTCCATCATTGAGTAGGGTCTGTGAAGTATGTTAAGGAAGCTTATAGAACACGAACAAAAAAGCAAAAATTTAGATCTCTTCGGCGATCTTGGCGTCAGTTAGGTCCGGTCTTGAACTTCCTCGAAGCAAGAGCGATAAAAAGAACTTTTAAAAAACAACCTTTTTATAATTTCTTCAACGTCGTTCATAAAATACGGAGATCAGATAATGTTTTTATCTGATACAAAGGAAAATGACAGTAATGCAATTTATTAAGTAAAGCGACATTCTAGTATTTGCTTAAAACTGGCATAAACCAACTCGTTTGTATGACGGTCGGACAAACAAACAGTTGTACCTCTAAGACTAAGACTGTTTATTCACGAAAAGTGAGAGAAACAGATAGTTGTACCTCTGTGTGATAAAAGAGATTAAGCCAATAAGATTAATCATTCTGGTGAAATTAGTCCTGATCAGAAAAACGCGAAGCATAAATTTGAAAAAGTGAAGTGGTCTATAAAGTAGTATTCTTCATTTTCGAAGTGAAAAACAGAGTAGGAAACGACTTTTACAAAGTGCAAGATCGCTTTGCTTTCACAGGTCCACCAATTGTTAGAAAGACTATCTAGCATTGTGATGACGCTGAAAATCTGTGGTGTGAAACGGGAAAAATGTGACAATGTGACGCGACGGAATAAATGTAACTGCAAAAGTTGACGGCAAAACCGTTGAAAATAACGTTTTTTCTGGATGTCATTAATAAGTTTTCAAAAGCCATGTCATTCAATGTTAAAAAAGTTGAAGCCAACGGTAAAAGTATGACATCCCGAAAAAGCAACACTTTTAATGTGACTTTGCCATGGATTTTACGTGACTTTTGTTTACAGTGAGCGCAACACGAAAACCGTGACAGCAAGAGATGACTGTAAAAACGTTTAAAGTAACGTTTTCTGCTAATTTCACGGCGAAGCCATTTCATTCAGCATTAAAAGCGTTGAACTCAACAGCAAAAATACAACATTTTTGCTGTGACTTTCCCACGGATTTCGTGTGACTTTTTTTGGCAGTGCATTCACACTAAAGAAGTTAAATGAGCTAAAACGAAGCTGATTGGTTAAAAAGTTAACTCTAAGTTAAATGATCTCAGACATCATTTAACTTTAACTCTCCAATCATAAATGAGCTCGGTAACCTGAAACTCAGAGTTAACTCTGAAAAATTTGTAGTGTGAACGTGAACGTAGCCTTCTATATATTGTCCATTAGATTAACTGTACCATTGTCCATAAGTGACCAATCATACATCATAGCACCATTCAGAAGGTTAAGACATTTTAACCATTGGAAGGTACTACTTAAAACTGACATCTACATTAAATAAAGAAAACAAGTAGTATCTTTCTAAACCGTATTTCTTACGATGTCCATTCGCTTTTCGATTTACATATTGAGTGTAAAGAATGCAAGAAAAACTGCTAATTGAACTTCTTTGATAGAATGAAGTTGATTCGAAATAGAGCTGTTCCGAAGAGCTTAGGATTTTTAGGAGCCATAAAGAATGTAAGAAAGAAAATTTTCAGCTTTTCTGGGACAGCAGAATTGTCCAGGAACGGGAAGACTGTCTTTACCAGCGCTTCTTCCTCAGTTCGAAGAGTCTTGTTTTGAATATTACAGCAACTCCTCTGGAAATTATATCTTTCATCAAGATCTTGGCCAAGAAATTTCAAGATCTGGAGTAAATCCAGTCAATGTTTCAAAGTATTATAATGGAAATATTTTTACGTTTTCTTTCTTATATGACAACCAACCATTAGACACACAATCATACGTGATCATAGGCTACCCTACAAAGATTTTTTTTGACACTGGTGCGTACCAGTGCGGAATGATATGTTTTTTTTGTACCGGTGCAAAACTTGAAAATTTCTCTGGCAGTGGTGTGCACTAGTGCCGAGTGGTACGCGTACGGCACTGATTTTTACCAGTGCGGCACTTTTTTTGCAAAAATATATCGGCACGAGTGCGCATCGGTGCCGGTGACCGATGGCATGCCATGCGTACCTGTTCGCACTGGAATTTTTTTATAGGGTGATTCTTGACCAGCTTTATTCAAGACAGGACAAATTTCGAAGTTATTCTGAGTATGAAAATTTTCATAGTCATATGTAAGCAAGAGTGTGAAACAAAACAGCGATTCAAGAATCATCAAGGTCTTGGTACAAGAACTCAAGAAATTTCAAGACGTTCAAGATCTTCTTCTTCTTCTTCTTCTTGAAGTTCTTGAATTCCTTGCGTTATAATTTTACAGTTACAATTTGAGTAATTATAATCTGACAATTTTTTACTGATTAACTATAACTTCTATTTATGGCCATTCTTAAAAACATCGCAAATTAGTTATGATTAATTGGCGATCCTGGTGATTTTTCTGTTTATTTAATCATGGTCAGTTAATTGCGATTAATTATTGATTTTCAGCCATTAAATGGTTTTCTGTTATTCACCGTTTTATTCTGCAGTAGAGTAATATAAGTATAAACAAGTAAGAAACACGATTTCAACGTGAAATGCTCTTCTTTTGAGATTATCTTTCTAGTTTAGCTTAAAACGGAGTTGCCAAGAGTATTACTGTTACTCGTGTATTACATTACCGAGGAGAGTAATACTGTAAGGTATTCCTGTCGCTGGTAACAGTAATCTTCCATGTATTCCAATTATTAGTAACAGTAATACTGAACAGTATTCCTATTCCAGCAACAGTAATACTGAAAGTATTACTGTTGCTGAGAATAGGAATATTCATAAAATTAATATTACTTTTCAGTAAAGTAATACAAAAATTTTTTTTTCAGAAGAATATCAAAAGATTTTCTAACGTGTTCTTGGATGAATATTTCTACCAGAAAACTTTGAAAAGTCAGACGACATTATCTCTTTCTGTCCTGCTGAAATTTCTACTATCCTTTTCAAATTATGAGACCTGCGGCTGTTTGTTGGATAACTCAAGAACGGAAAGAACAAAAGACAGGTTTTCATCATTCAAAAGAAGCAACTTCGAAGCATCTTTTCATAACAGACACTAATTCAAAACCTTTTTTTTAATTAGGTTTCCGAGGAGATCTTTGGAAACCCAGCTCATAGCTCAAAGTCTTCAAGTACGAACATTTTAATTTTTATAGCCCAAAGTAAAATGTTCAAAATGAGAGTCAAATGCCACCCCTAGCCAAGAGTGTTTTCTGTAGATTCCTCAGAACTGACTTATTATTTCGATCTGAGTCAGCTTTGAACCGAGGAGCCCAGTTAACGGTTAAACTAAAAACTCACTGATTGATTGCTATAAATCGCTATAAAATAGTCGATTTATTGCCGATTTTGACTACATGGATATTCTGATTAATTCTACAATAATATCAGTCGTTCGGTAATCATTGACAATGTGATAGTATTGATCCCCTATATACGAAGAATGTCATGGTCCAAAACTTATTTCAGAGAAACACTAAAAATAAAACAAAACCGGATCGAACATTTTATCTGGTTTTTAATAACAAAATTATTTTATATTTGGGTTAAACACTACATGACTATTTCTTGAATTATATTCGATTCCTAAATCATTCAGGAGATGAGTACATTATATTTATCATGTATAAACTGCGATTAAATCAGAGTCAAGATAAGTGTTCGATAATTTTTCTTACGACAATTGGAACTGTCAACTCCTTTCAAGATAAAAATACGTTGATAGTCGCGATTGTTAGAAGAGGAATTCCCGAACACTTATCTTGACTGACGATTAGTTGATTAAAATGAATATCGCTGATATTCACTTGCGAGAAAATATTAATTAGTTTACTAATTCCTGACAGTTTCTTTTTCTTTCATCAAGGAAACGGAGGTATGCATATGTAATCCATAATATAATTTTCATGTGAGCGATGCTGCTAAGTAACGAGATTCACTTATGCTCGTCTAATCAAATTTGATCATCCTGCTGTTTGTCAAGCATTTCAGAAAGAAAAAATAGTATTGGGTTATATTAGAAGTAAAAGTAAAACGTGAACTTCTAGTGTACTCATGCTCTGTAATTTTTTGGGGCTTATTTTTTTTGTTCTGTACCTTTTATTTAATGAAAAAACACAATGAGAACGAAAGTTGACTGATAGAAAATTCTGCGTTTATGACTAGCGTATACTGGCTAAAAAATAATAAATACAAATTTTTTAATAAGTTCAAATAAGATAGCCGCTAATCCATTAGAAGCATATACAGAAACAGAAGTTCTTGAACTCCTCTACCCTCCCTGTCATAATAAAAGACTAAAATGGTCTTCTATTTTCGCGAGCAAGTCGACTTTCTCTGATGAAATCCTCGAAAATCGTGAAATCTCAGGTGAGTCTGAATCACCATAAAATCCCCGAGAAGTCACTATTTTTCAACGACTCATACACGATGATCCCCTAGAGACTCACGAGAGAATTCACGCGATTTTGCGAGAGTACCAAGAATCGATATTAGTCCTTGGTTAATCACTAGAGAGTCTCCGGGGATTTTCTTTCATGACTTCCCGAGAATTTCGTCAGGGACAGTTGACTCTGCGATCTGCGCCCAGTAAGTCAAGATTAAGGGTACATGCAGGCGTATGTACCTTTAGGGTGAGATATCAGTTTTTCCCGACAAAGCATTCTCGAAAATCGAGGAGTCGACAAAACTATAAATGCTTTCAAAAAGTTCTGGATTCGCATTTACCTTTACTCTCACTCAGCCACCAGCTTTTTGTGAAGAGCAATCTCCATTGAAAGATTTATTGTTTGTTCAAGTTCTCTTGTTTGTGTGCGTTACTTCGTGAACACCATAGAGTCATTTAGAAGTGTCATTTAGAGTCTGAACGAATCCAGGTATAACCTCTTTAGGACCGAGCTGATATTCTGTTCCAGAGTAATAGTAAAACATGAAGACACCCGCAGACAGCCGCACAGACATCCATGGATGTCTGTGGTTGTATATGTGCTGTCTCTGGGTGTCTTCCTGTTTTACTATTACCCTTCTGTTTCACAGACGGATGATACAAAATATTTTGTTCGCAAGGACAAATGTATTGAAAATAAAGATTTTCGCAGCGTATACAGATACATCTCGAGCTTGTTAATACAGCTCTTGTATTCAAGTTTGATAAATATTTTTTTTCAAGATGATAAAATATGTATTGTCGTATACTGATCTATAAAATGCATACTCACTGGATTATTAATATTTCATCGTAAAATCATAATGACTTATAGAGACATTAGTAGTAAGTTTGATTATTAGAGCATGTGGCGAGCAATACATTCATTATTCTTTTCTAGGCTTATGTGAAATGGCAAGAGTATTGTCATATCCACGTTTAATATCAATGGAGAATTTTCGTCAACCAAACTTTCCTCTAGTGGCTGAACTGATGAAGTGGCTAGTTAAGCAGTAAGAAACCAATAGATTCAGGAGATTTATATGCATCGTGTTATATGTTGTTTTAGATACGATCCTCAACCTGATATTCCTCAAGATATTGACGGCGAACAAGATCGTGTGATATTTATCAGAACTGTTGCACAAATTATTGTAAGTATATCTGTTAATGATTGCTTAACTTATTGAATGTATATATTTACACTAGGCTATCAAAGCACATATGAAATTAAATACAAAAAAACTTTATCAAGCTGACGGCTATGCCGTAAAAGAAATTCTCAAAGTCATTACACCATTGTACAAAGCATTACGCGATAGTGAAGAAAAAGAACTTGAAGAGGATGAAGAAACTGGTCATCATTATCGATATGCGATGAATGATGATGTAAGCCATTTTCTGCTCATTCGAATAGACATAATGACTTGATTTTTCATTTTAGATAAGTACATTAAAAAATGCACGTACATTATGTTCAACAATTACCCAAAAGGGCGCTAATTTGCACGAATTGCTTGGAAAAGAACTTGATGCAAGAGTATGTTAGTGGTACTTAGAAAAGTACTGAACAAGTAAAACAATTGTCTAGTTTAGGAAGCTCGACAAGAAGTTATTAATCGAAGTATGGAATTGTCAGAAGTTGAAGACGGAATTAAAGAGGCTGCAAGAGCTGCTAAAGTAAATAAACAGTTTTTACAGAGAAATTTACTGTACTAAAAAGTGTCTTTTGTTTTAGCATGAATTAGACAAATATCAGAAAATGGTTGATAATGTACAGATCGATGAACAAGCATTAGATGAAAAAATTGCAAAAAGAAGGGAAGAAAAAGACAGGCATCAAAGACGGTTGGATATGTTAAGAAGCGTTAGGTATACAAAAAGAAATTATAAAGTACTCACCGATCACTGTTCTTTTATTTTTTTCTCTTCAGACCATCATTTATGAATGATTTTGAAAAGTTCGAGGAGGAATTAGACAATCTCTATTCGAACTACGTATTAAAATTTCGTATTGCATCCTATTTGGAAAAAGAACTTGATGGACATTTTAAAAATCAACGAGAAAAAGTTCAGGTACAAAGTCTAATGATAATTTTATTAATAAATGAATTACTTCGTTAACTAATTTATAGGAAGTATCTAGACAATATATGCAGTCAATCAATTCACATATCACCGAACAAGAGCAACAAATGCTTAATAGTCAACTGAATGAGCCAAATGAAGATATAGGTAAGAATATAATCTATTGTTATTGTCTCAAACCTTAGTCTGTTCTATTTCAGGCGAACATAGTGATGAAGAAGAAAGTGAGGATACAAGTGAAAATGAAAGTGATGAAGATCTGAGACAACAAAATATGAACATGAAACTAGGTAATTAAACGTATAAACGAAGTGATAAATGCAATAGGAAAATTTTTTCTATTTTTAGGAAACGCAAAATCTTTCGGTGCGATGGCGGCTGACTTGAGTGACGATGAACAACCACAGGATGAATATGACAATGAAGACGCGGAACTAGCCGTCGTTCAGCAACAGAAGAAAACGGGAAGTAATCGAAAACGACAACAGCAAAGAATGCCATATGATGATGATGAAAATTTTTGAAGTATTTGAAGATATTATTTTTTGCTGAGTTTTTGTTAATATGTGCATGTACAAATGTTACTTTTTTGTATTGTTGTTCCTATATACGATACATTATATGTCTCGTTAGTTTTAACTGCAATGTAATTTATATACATGTTGAACCAATGATAATCTGTTAATAAAATTTACAGAAGACATCTAAAATTAAGTATCTTTTCATAGTTTCGTAAAACTAAAGCAGGCTCTCACTGGTGTCACTGTCACTCCACTAGAAACAAGTGTGATCATAAAGTGCTAATCAGACCTCTTGAGCAAAACCAGAAACATCTTGTGTTAAAGAGTGGTGACATCTACTGAAGAACAGTTTTCTAAAGAAAAAAAGAATAAATTACGAAAATGTACATTAGAATTTCATCATAAATTACAAGATAGCTATCGTCATGCCAGTGAAGATCAACGGGAATATACTATTGAAAAAAATGATCAACTTCGAGTGCAAAGAGGTTATTCTTTGGAGAATGTACCAAATTTACATAAAGTTTCTCCCAATCGTATGGCACTTTCAGAACTAGTAGAACTGATCACGGTGATCATCAAAATCATCTTAAAAACTTTTCAAAATCATATCACCGGAAAAAAAATAAAGTTGGTTTAGAGTTGCTGAAAAGTGGTTTTTCGTATTCAGCACACTCGATAACCCAGAAGATTTTCTATTTTTGGCTCGGGGTACTTCCGAAAGTTTAGGAAAA